>JALPSE010000060.1:54387-64935 GCA_030558545.1 Bipolaris gigantea
GAGTCCAAACTCATCGGTATAACCAGCAACTCAGGCTCCTCCGTCGCCTACGCCTTCCTCTCCAACCCCAAGCCGGCGCATCCGCAACCTAACACGGTCCCTCACCTCGCCCGACCTTTCGTCCTCAGCATCGAAACAGCGCAGGCAGACCCGCACGGGCTGGTACGAGGCGCCACCCGACTTCGGGACGCCGCGTCTCACTCCGAGCAACGCGTGTCGACCGGGACATGTTTCAACGTTCCGCTCTCGCACGGTGAATACGACGTGAGGTTCGGTTGTAATTTGACATGTGTAAAAGTAGGAAAAAGCAGTCGACCTTCAGGAATCGTGATCAAGTCACACAAGGTCTATACGAGTGCCGTACCACACGTAGCCACCGAGCATGTCATGATGCAAAGATACGATTCGTAGTACATCCATTAGGCCCGTGTTCGACGCTATGACCCAAAATCCATCTTGAGCGCAATCTTGGGCGTTCCGTCATCCTCTTTATTAACTTCCTGCCTCCTGGTCCCTTGCCCGCTCTTCAACACCCCTTCCATGAAGCTTCTTTGCTCAGACGTCAGTCCTGTCACCACAGTCCGGAACGCCTGTTGATCGGCACCAGCAATCTCAAGTAGCCTTGCCGATGTCTCTTGGGTTGCCTTTGGTTCATTCTGTGCCCGTGATAACAAGGCAGGAATGATGATTTTGCACGCGACCTGCCGTTGTGCTGGCTCTGGGAGAGTTGGGATGAAGCTGACAAGCGTCTGGGAAAGGGTTGTGCGGGACTCCTCGAGGCCTTCTACCTCCAAAGGTATTGCGAGAAAAGAGAGCGTAGGCGGAAGAAGAAGCTTCGCAAGACTTGTCTCAAAAGCGCCCCTTTTGGGCAAGAGAAGGAGTGAACGACAACATCCAGCAGCGACTTTGCTGGTGGTGACTGTATTAAGACAATCGAAGAGATCATCAACAAACCGTTGGATGAGAGGATCGTTCGGTGTGAGTGCAGAGGATGCAGAGCTCAACAAGATAGTAGCCGTGAGAATAGTGTTCTTCTCACATGCAAGAGCAGCGTCAAATTCCCGCTTTTGGGCTTGTCTGAGAATAGCAAGGAACCGCGCCAGCGTCGCACGCAGTTGCTTGCCAGTGTCTTCTGTGGCTTCGGCGTCTGGTGCAAGACTGGTGATGAAACGTTTGAAGATTGGCAACGCTTGCGGGATGACTGTGGCTTGGCATTCTCCAGTGCCGACTATGGATGCGAAGATGTGAAGAATGCAAGCATGGAGATCGGCTTTGATAATGGATGGGAAGACTTGTGCAGCATCCACGAGAGCCGATAATGCCGTTGTGAGCAGAGCAACAGCTTCTTCATTCATTTCGTGGCGAGCTTAGGATGCGAATTAGCAATCGTTCTTCTCAAACAATCAGAGAGACTTTACCTTTAGATTTGCTGTCTTCCAACCCGGGTATTAGACCTGAAAGTACGAGTACCATGATCTTGGTCAACTCAAACAATTGGTCAATGTCTTCTGAGAGATGTTCGTCTGTAGACGTAGTTCTATGCAAAGTTAGTGAGTTTAGAGCAGCCCGGCTTGTATCACTCACCCTTGGTCTCTCCTTGCAGACGGATGGCCAATGCAAAGGTTTCGCGTAATTTGAACAATGACTGTCTGTATGGTCAAGCCTTCGGTGAGCACCAACCGATCAAGCATGTCCATCGTCTCCGAAAACACAACTTCTTGGTATATGGCATGCCCGGATACCGAAGGTCGCAAGATCTTTTTCAAAGCCTGAAGTATCTCCAGAATCTGCTCTTTGGATGCCTGGAGATCCCCTGGACGGCCTGCAAGGGCCTCAAATGCAAGACCGAACAGCACAAAGAAGAAGGCGACGGGCTCGTCGCGATAGTTGATATGGTCGGCTCTTGGGTTCGGATCCGACTCGGATAATTCGGTCTTTCCATCAAGCGCGTCAAACACGAACTCGCTATCCTCCTCAATGAGGCTGGCAATCGCATCGACAAGGTTGAGCCAGGTGTCTTGATAAAACTTCAACAATGTCTCACGGTTGAGCGCCGCATATATGGTATCAAGGCTACCAGAGAGCGACGCAGAACCCATAGAGGAAGTAATATCGGGCTCGAACCTGAGGCGAGCATACTCCCGCAGCGAAGCCAGCCAAAGAGGTGTTAGCTTAGCAATATGCGGCTGCAGCACGTCTCTCAGGTAAGTCTGCTCGGCACTAGCAATTTGCAACTCGGCCCAAGCCGAGAAAACTGCCATCTTGACCATGACCTGAGCATTCGAGCTCAACCCTTTGAGGTCGCCTATCGACGCAGTCTCAGATTCCCCTGAGCTGTGTTAGTCAGGTATGGAGATGAGGGAAGGGCAGACGACATACTGGAAAAGTTTTCAAGTGCAGAGACGAGCAACTTGAGAATACGGCCCATTCTATCCACATCTGTTACGATACCAGTCGCAATAAATGTAGCACATACGTTTACAGCTTCAGCTGCAAGTTCTGGTGATGAGTCTGCTGCAAAGGCCGGTGTAAGCGCTGAACCGATCTGGGCCTGGTACTGTTCAAGTAGGGTAACTTCAGCGAAATCTGGATCAGGCGTTTTGCCGAATAGCTGCAAGGCAGGTTAGCTCACGTTCTACATGCTCGGTACGTGCACATACCTTGAGAACTTGGTCAATGATTTTGAGACCGCGTATCCGCAGCTGAACAACGCCAGCAGTAGATGCAGAGAAGGCAATGCGCACTACATCAGCTACCCTTTGCTGCAATGCCATCACACAAGGCGCTTCTTCTCGGAAGGCAGCTTCCTTGCTGACCATTGCAACAAGCTCGCTCAGACAGTCCATACCAAACGTCCGGACTTGCCACTTAAGCAGCTCTTGGCTCACTTGTACGCCATCTCCTGACTCAGTGCCTTGCGCATTTGATGCAGATGCAAAGCCTGCAACTTCCTCGTCCTGGATCTCTGCTGCGCCCGCTTTCGGCTTCTGCTCAATCTTATCCTGAGTTTCCACCTTTTTCGTCTTGGTCAGGACGGAGTGGCATCGCTGCACCCACGTTGCTGTGTCTGACAGGCCGGTCTGATGTAGCCAATTGCGAATAATATTTCGTACAACCTCATGTTCTGGGTCGCGGTCCAGTACGTGCCACAACTGGTCCTCCAAACCCGGCTCAGCCGCACGTATGACCTCTTCTGTATTACGCCTCATGATGTTGTGTAAGCCGTCAATAGCCATATCACGGATTTGTGTTGAGCTACTTTCTACAGATTTTTGCAGACTCTTGACATAGCTCAAGAAGTCCATATAACCTGGCGCATAGAGCGAGATGTGTTCCTGGCAACGCAGACTCTCGATGACAATGAGTTCATCAGCATCGCCCTGGAATAGTCCCACAAGGGTCATGATGAGATCTCTTGCTTTTGCGACATCCTGTAGATCTGGCCCCAGTACGTTGATAGTGCTGTCAACACATCGTGCAATAACAGCAGGAGTCGGTACATCGATCTCGATGTTTGAGTATAGGAGAGATGCCGATTCTTCGTTATGTGTATCTGCAGCGTACCAATGCGCCAGCATGCCGAGCGTGCTTGTGACATAGCTTGAAAATGATAGGCCGGCAGAGTCGGCGACTCGCGACAGGCTATCCATTGCCCAGAAGTGCACAACTGGATGTGGATCATCACCAAGAGACGTAAGTATTCCCAATATGTTCTTGAGGTGGAAACCAGCAGCCATCCCACCAAGCTGGGAGTGTATGCAGCCAAGGGCGACTGCATATCCAGAACGAGCATTGGGTTCGCGGTTTGAAACGATTTGGTCCACCAAATAATTGACTTCAGTAGTGGTGAGCGCATTTCCAGAACTGTTGCACAGGCGACCTAGCGCCTCTCCTGCAAGGTTTCGGATGAAGGGGTCTGGGAGGATTATGAACAACTATTTGGATCAGTGAAGAAACAGATAATTTTGCTGAGATACTCACGTGTAACAGATCCTGCATGACCTTCTCAACCGCTGCTCCTTTGAGACTCCCAGGAGCTGAGCGTGTCTCCTTTACTGCAACCTTCAGTGCGGACAAAACCGCATACGCAATGTTGACCATCATTGCAGTTTTTCTGTTAATATCCCGCTGCAGACTGCTTGCAGATAGGAAAGACGTCATCTGCTCCAAGATGCTCTCTTGTATCCTAGCGGTCTGCAACGGAAGACAAATAGCAAATAATTGAAGTGCTGCGTTGACCACTTCAGTAGCTGGCGGATGTGGAAGCTCGTAGGACTCGTCTGACTTCCTGATGTACAGCGAAATCGAGTCGTGTTCGCGAGCTCCACAGATTGGGGAGAGAAGGGTGCGGTCGATAACAGCCTCAGGGCCATGCCGGGTGAGCCAGTGATGATGAGCATGGGTTTCTTGCTCGCCTGAGAGAGGTGTAATGTCATATCCGCGGACTAATCCAGTAACACCGAAACCGTGGTTATCAGCCACCTCCCAAATGCTCTCAAACGTTCCCGCAGCACTGGCAATGGCAGTACTGAATGAGCTTGTAGTATAGTTGTCGGGCTCTGCAAAGGAGGAGATCGCAAAGGGCAGCAAGTTAGTCTGCAGTAGCACTTCAGTACTGCTTGATGGGCTAAGCTCGACGAGCTTGGTGTAACATTGAAGAACTCTCCTTCGGACCATCAGATCGAAATCGTAAAGCTGCAATGCTGGCGAGAGCCGTTGTGACATATCATCTGTCGTCTTCTTTGCTGGCAAGGTATTCAAGAATAACGTCGTGTTCTGGAGCATTGCCGCCAACCTCTTCGTCACGTCCAGTGTCAGGATCCGGCTGTTGAACTCCAAAAAGGTTAAGATTGACCCCAGAGCACACTCCCGGACATGCGTCAAGAAGCAGAGCTCTAGGTAGTTTCTTTGGACCATGTTATCTCTGTTAAGCGGTTTGGGTAGCGCATTCTTCCACAATAGGAGTAGTTGCGAGAGGTGGATTTTGACAAAGTTTGGCCCCAAAGTCATCAGGCCTCCGATCAAGATCCAGGCCACTTGTATTTGAGTAGAGCCAATTCTCAGATCCGAGTTGCTGGCCGACTTCAACAACGACGTGGCTTGTGAGAGTACTCTTGAGTTTACATCCACGGAACCATGTAGTGGTTGCGAGGTCGATGTGCTCAGCACAGCGGAGAGACCATTTGCCAGACCGACGCATTTCCTTGGCGACTGCCGCGGCCCTGCGAGAAGACCAAGTTCCCTATTGACGCTGTTCATGCATATAGTGACAGCAGGAAGTAGCTGAAGAGGACAAGCAAGAACGAAAGCGCGTAGACAAGCGGATGCTGTCACCTGAACAGTGTAACTTGGATGCTGCAAGACTTGGATCAAAGCGTCTCGACAAGAGTCTGCCAATACATTGGTAGCCGATCCAAGACTCCTGAACAGAGAAGACAGCGTGCTGAGAGCGCCAACCAGTGTCTGTTTTGTAGGCTCTGGGCGCTCCTTCAACGCCTGAGGGTAATCCTTGAGGATGTCATTGACCAGAAATCTCACGGCGTGCAGTTGTCCAGACTCTCCAAGCAGGCCACGGCCAACAACACTCTCCAGGATGACCGCTACAAACTTTCGTGTGCTGAGAGTGCGATAGCGATTCTGAACAATGACGTTGTTGCTGAGAACATCAACAAACAGGCTTCGCGCAATGTCCGAGTATTTGCTCTCAATGATATGCTCGCCCAAGCCCTTGATCGTCTTGATATAGCATACCGCAATTCCAGCCCTAGCGCGGTTTCCAGCCTGTGGCCGACAGTATTGCGTTGCAAGTAACTTGAGAAGACTCTCAATGGTGAAAGAAAGCTGCATTGCAGACTTCTTGGGAGCCGGTGATTCAGAGCGCTCCATGATGACATCGTCGCCATCATCATCCCCTGGCTTTTTACTCTTCCTTTTCGCTGTCTTTGATCGCGTGAGGATAGGAATATCGACCGGTGCGTTCTCCGAGTAGTTCTTTACCAGCACAGCGCTGATGCACGACGCCACTGCATGCCGCACAGACGACGAAGGACTGTCTATAATCTTCCAGACCATGTTTTGTAGCTTATCAAAGTCGGTTGAGTTATCGAAGAAGGGTGTGTACCGAATCAATTGCTCTAGACAGTAGCAGGCGGCTGTTTGGACGATATAGGACTTGTCGCTGCCAGCATTACGAGCCTGTTTCCATGCATCTCTTGCGATCAGCTCATCCGCATGGGAGCTGACCCCTTTGAACACCTTTCCTACGGCCTTGAAAAGCGCTGCCCTCAGACCAGTGTGGTTCTGTGCAGACTTGACGAGTCCCAACAACGTCTTTACTGCCAATGGCGACAGCTGGATAGCGCTGTCCCCTGCCGCCTCGAAGATAGAGCCCAAGCAATGCGCAGCCGCGTGCTTGGCCTTGATATCCTTTTCGCTCTTTCCAGCAGTATTGAGTATGTTTACTGAGTCATTGATGGATTCAAATAGCAGTTTCCTATCCCCCTTTTCAAATATGCCTGCAATCGCTCGTCCCAGGTTGTTTCGAATGACACGCGTGGGTGCGGGGGATGCGAGATTGACAATCTGGAATATCTCTTTTTTTATGTAGATCTGATGCGCCGATGCGCCATCGCCGTCTAGGGCAGCCACATGGCGCGCGAGGTCAGAACTGAAGGTGAGCAGATACAGGTCCTGCTGCTCGGTGGGGAGGGCGTGGAGCTTCTTGATATCGAGTTCAGGGTTGGTAGGGCTCTCGTCGGCGGCCTGACCGTTCGTTGCCATGGCTATGCGTGTCTGGCGTAGACCTCTAGTATCGCGCGGTGAGGTTGTTGGTACTGACTGCTCATGCCCCGATGAGGCTCGTCATGCCAGATGTCGACTGTGGAGTCGCTGGCGAGTGCATGTGGGAGTTGCGGACCTCCGTCTTGGCAGGGACGATGATCTCCAACTTTTCGGATAGACGCTCCATGTTCTCCAGAGTCGGTTGCCCTACATGTCAGCTCCATTGCGCCGCGCAGTAAGAACTGCGCTTCTCAGCAACAATGTGTCCAATTGCCCCTGCCGTCATGCTTCGCAGTACAGGGTGCGCATGGTGGACCAGGTGCGGTGTTTGAGGACAAGTCCCGCCTTATTATCAGGCCACTCGTACGGTCGCCCTCGATGCATGCACAAGAATTGGGATCCATTCTGACTTGAGCACAGGAAATGGGCTACTATTAAACACGACAAGGCGAAGAATGATGCTGGTAAATCGAAGCAACGGTCGCTAATGACCCGCGACATCACCAATGCCGTTAAACTCGCTGGGCCAAACCCTGACATGAACCCCCGCCTCGCTCTCGCCATAGCTACTGCAAAGAAGTCCGCTGTACCGAAGGCTTCCATTGAGGCTGCTATTGCACGCGGGCAGGGTCTCTCTGCCACAGGCACTGCGCTCGAATCCCTTGTCCTTGAAGCCATCCTCCCGCCGTCTGTTGCCACTATTATAGAATGCCAGACCGACAACAAGCTGCGTACATTGGCTGATCTCCGCCTACTGGTCAAAGAAGCGGGCGGTACCGTCTCCACAGTCGCCTTTATGTTTGAAAAGAAAGGACGAATAATACTTCGAAAGAAAGATGGTGTGACCGTAGATGAAGTACTGGAGCCAGCGCTGGAAGCGGGCGTATTAGATGTAGACGAGGACGCGGAAGGCCGAGTGGTCTTGTACACCGAGCCAGCCATGACGAATAAGACCGCTGAGAAATTGTCCAAGGACGTTGGTCTTGAAATCGAGGAGAGTGAAATCATATACGACGCCAATGAAGATACTAAGGTCGCCTTGGATGACGAGGGCGCAGCAAAAGTGCTGAGTTGTTTCTTGGACGAGCTGCAGGAGGTGCAGGGTGTTCAGGGCGTATACATGAACTGGACCAAGGGCAGCATAGCAGAGGAAATTTGGGAAGAGTTGAGAGGAAAGGTGAGCGTTTGATGTGCTCCTTGTCTCGAACTAGATTTCTGTATGATACAGTATTGTACAATAATGTACATATCTCTTCAGGTGCATCATGATATCCCAACGCCACCCATACCATTTCTCCTGCCCTGTCACTTCATAGTACCCCAGTTCTATAATGTCGTTGCGAGTCTTTTCTTTTCTCTCCCTATGGTCTGCATGCCGTGGCGCATTCCAAATGCGTAAGCATCGCCCTCTGGTATATTCCGCTCATTCCTCCCTGGTCTGGCCGCCCATTTCCCTCAGCCTCTCCCTCTCCTCCCTCCTACGCTTGTTTTCCAGATTCCTCGCCTTTATCCTCTCCAGTTCCTTTGCTATCTCATCGCGGTCATACGGGATCTTGTGCGTTTGGCCTGGCTTCGGCCAGAAGTCAGGAACCGTGAATTTTCCGTCCAGATTGGTACCGAAGTAGTACATTATACTGATCGGGAAGAGAATGTACATTCCGAACTAGAGCTGCCCAGTCAGTTCAATAGATTCGGGTCCAGTTGGGGCGGCGGGAGGTGGTGTGGAGTGAATGGCATGGTAGCGAAGGCGAGTTTGGATGCGGCGCAGACCGATTGTTGCGTAAGAAAGGCGTACCTTGAAGACCTCGAGATTTGGACCTGCCATATTTGCGGTGTTGCGACAAGGAGCGTGGCTTTGCAGGGCGTCTGGCGAAACTAACCGGGCGGCTTGGGGTGGAGTGATGATGGCATCCAAAGAATCTCAGATCTCTGCTCGGCGATGGCTCGGTGATATCTCTCGCAGTGAACAAATCACAATGGCTCGATCTAATCTTCAGCCCTACATCGTCCCCACCGCTCGGAATTTGGGGTAAGCTAGCAATAGAGCTTCACATGCGTGTGATGATAGACACAAGCTTCGTCCACGATACTTCTTTGCATCTTACCATGTCTACACCGCATCCAGCACGGGGAGCGAAAAGGCAAAAGTCCGACATGCATTCTGAACGCTCTTCAAATAGGACAACACATAGTTTCCTGCCCGGATGATCACAATCCCTCTCCGCATTCTAAGCCTCGGCTCAATCCATACCTCGCATCCCCAATCTCCGCGCGAGCAGCACAACCTCTCCGCGCCATCAAAACATTTCACACCCATACCGCTTTATCTCCAGAACCCGCTGTCTCTTTCCCTTTGTAAACCACGCCCAAAAGTCATAATGGCCTCGGAAAATCCCATCCAGATCGAATACCGCGGCAAAACCGCAATCATCACGCTCAATGCCCCCAAAAAGCTCAACGCCCTCGGCGCAAATGGCTACTACCAGCTCGCCAGTGCCATGAATGAGGTCGCAGCCCGCGACGATATCTGCATCACCATCCTAACCGGCAAAGGCCGCTTTTTCAGCGCAGGCGCAGACGTAGCCTTTGGCTCGCAAACAGACGATTCGGCACTGGACGAACAGCAGATGTATCTCCGAAGCTTCGTCGCGAACAACATTTTTGTACGCCTCCGCCTTTCCCCACATCCCCTTTCCAAACAAAATATAAATCACAGAAAAGGCCAAAGCAACGCTAAGTGAACGAATCGAAAATAGATAACCCATGCCTTCTACGCCCACCCCAAAATTCTCATCACCGCCCTCAACGGCCCCGCCGTCGGCCTCTCGGCCGCCATAATCAGCTTCTCAGACTTCATCTACAGCGCACCACACTCCTTCCTCCTCACTCCCTTTTCCTCGCTCGGCCTCGTTACAGAAGGCAACGCCTCCATCGGCTTTGTGCGCCGCCTCGGTCTCGCAAAGGCGAATGAAGCGCTGATAATGAGTAAGCGCATTACCAACGACGAGTTGCTGGCCACAGGATTTGTAAACAAGACGTTTGATGCGGGGAATGTGAAGGACGAAGGATACAGTGACAGGTTTTTGGGACAGGTGCTGGAGGAGGTGGAGGAGAGGCTGGGAGATCATTTGAACAGGGAGAGTCTGGTGCAGATCAAGGCGTTGATTCAGAAGCCGATGCGGGAAGCGCTGGATAGGCAGGGAGTTGAGGAGGTGATGGGCGGGTTGAAGAGGTTTTTGAAGGGGGTGCCGCAGGAGGAGTTTAGGAAGTTGGCGACGGGCGAGAAGAAGCATAAGCTATAGATTTATTCCCTTCTCAATCCTCTGAATTTCGAGAAGTTTACGAGATGAAGGGAGGAAATCTTCTTAATAAAGAAGCATCAAGTCATTACTGCTTGATCTTCAGTACTTATCCAAGCGACACCCCCTCCGTAGCCAACAGCTCTCCCCCCAACGCATCCCTCGCCTTCGGACTCATGGGCTCACTCCCCAACTCCTCCATCGGACTCGGCCGGTGCGGCGGCGGCGCACTCTGCTTCCTCTTTTTCTCTTCCTGCTTCTGATGCTGCACATAACTCGTATACCTCAGCGCCACAAACAACATAAACGCCGATACTCCCACTGTAATCGCCGCGCGCCTCGTAAGCACCCAGCGCAGCGCCTCAACTTCTGAGCGCGCATCCGAGTTGAGCGCAACGGTGATTTTGTAGTTGAGTTCCTGGATCTGAAACTACGTTAGTCATATGCTCCGTGGGGGGGGGGGGGGGGG
>JALPSE010000060.1:68862-81795 GCA_030558545.1 Bipolaris gigantea
CTGAAACACCAAACAACAAACAACTTTTGGTGCGCAACATCAGACGTCGTGTGAAGAGCTGCTAATGGAACTGCGGCTGGTGCCATCAGTAACATGGGTCGCGATACTAAGCCGCTGAAACGGCGAAACCAGATTCTGTTCTCTGGACGGCGGGCTTGAGAGGCCTTGGACGGCGGGGGGCGATATTGGTGGCGGGTAGCTTGGTGGAGCATTGTTGGCGCCATATCGTTCTCGGAGACGTTTAATCTCGCGCAGTCTGTTGCGCCAGGACGAGCTTGATTCACCGCCTTCGCGGATGAACCATACGCTAGAGAAGACTACTGCGTTGATTGCAATGAGACGGCAGTAGTCTGCAAGATATTTGCCACAAAGAATCTTGGTCTCAACAGCAGGGGATATGTCGGGGAAGCCAGGCTTTGAAATAGCTTGTACTTTATAGTAGCGGTTTCTGCCCTCTGGGTCTGAATCCAGCCGGCGGTCTACAAAGCTGGCTCGCGACTCTGGAGAAATGACAATATGTACGTAATTGAACTGCGAGGGAAAGGTATCAAAGTTATATGGTAGACCGGAGTCGTTGAAGATGATGTTGACGAAGTCGTTGCCGATATGGCGCTTCTTGTTGGGATAAGTCATTTCGTCGTCGCGGTTCGTAGGCATCATTGTTGGGATGTGGAAAACAAGTTCCATACAGCGATCACGCCAACAGTATGTGAACTCGCCGTCCACATCTTCGCGCGTGTCAAGACCTCCAGTATTGAATTTGGCACCCTTCAAACGGCAGAGGGTGCCTAAGTCACTGAGGAATGATGTGTATGCTGGCGATCCGATATCATTCATGAAAATTTCCCGCTCGTTTGTCTGCCCTTCGCCAATGTAGATGACTCCTACTTTGTAGTTGTCAACCGTTGTAATTCTGTCAAAAGAAGCAATAGCGCGGCGCGTTGGCTCATCATCGGGTAGGGGAATTGGCGGGTTAGTGAGGTCAAGAGGTGCGTAGAAAGACTGGAAGATGTCTTCTGGAAGAATGCCAACATAAGAGTCGGAATAAAATGCTTCCGAAGCAAGACCAATTGTAATGGGTACTTGATGCCGTGGGGGTGACGTAAGCAGCGGTTGGACTTTGATGTATCTAGTCCCGCACTAAGAACAGTTAGCAGACGGTTCTGACATGTTCAATGGAGAGGGGTTACTTACTGGTCGACGCGTTGTTACGAGAGAAGTACCGGTCCTGGCGGCAGTCTCTATTGTCACTATGCTGTTGCCCACGATCCAAGTTTTTTTCCAAATCTCGCCATCCCCAGGTTTGGCGGAGAATTCTTCGCGTGTCGTCTCATCGCGGTCCGTATATGCTACCATATTCATGATATCTACAATGACCTGCCCTTGTTCTTCCATGACCGGGCGGCCAGAGCTGTCTGTGAAGTACAAGTTCTTCGTAATCCACGGGATTTGTTTTGGCCGATCTTCCATCTTCAAGGCCATGAACCAGAACGTAATGACATGATAGGCAAGCGAATTCAGGTATTGAGGAAGGTCATCCTCAACGCTTCTTGGTTTCGTAGCGCCAACGTCTGAGGTTGCTGCAAAGTCCCTTGATGTACCACTGTGCCTCAGAGTCCGATGCCCGTTTTGGGTTGGAGTTCCGTTCGTGCGGCCCTGCTGATCGCGAATGTGTTGCAGATAGCGGAAGCACACTCCAAAGACGAGCTTGAACTCATCTTCACGGAAGTTCTTGAAAAGCTCCGGAAGGCGAGCCATGGATACCAAGAACTCCAGAATGTGTATCGCCGTAGCTGGCTTTGTAATAATCTGCGACATCTTCTGAACGATGCTGTCCAGAGATTTGCTGACCGAAAGTGGAATTTCAAAGCAACATACAGAGAGCGCATGGATGCACCATTTCGATGTTCTGTCCCACTGCACGATGCCCTGCAGAAATGCTTTGACCAAATCATCCTCCTCGCTCTTCTCGAAATACTCGTGGTAACTAATAAGAACAGTCAAAGCGTGAAACAGGCAAACCGCCACATCAGCCTTTTTGAGAAGAGTGTGGGGTGGTGGTTCGTGAAAGCTTGCGTTTCGTACTTGTTCACAAAGGACATTTCGTAGCATTCGCAGTTGGACAACGCAACTGCGAACTAGTGCTTGGTTAGAGAGCTGAGGGCCAAGATGTGTGAGGACATAAGAGTATATCTCCCAATCAGGCGGTCTTTGGAGCAGGGAAATGATCAATTCGAGCCACAATGTAATTTCCATATCAAAGATATTGTCGTGAAGAGGATACTCTGAAGCATCGATGTGTGAGAAGACGACTCGACTGGATTCGTGCGATGGTTCTTCGGGCAGGCCCCTCGGACCAGGATACATCCACAGGGGCGGTATCGGCCTTGACACGCGACCTGCAGCGGCAACCTGACGCCCAGAGTGGCGATTGAGGGAAGAACGGGGGCTAGTTCCAGAGGTCTTCCGATTCTCCCTCCAAGAGGAATGGTCTTCCGGTCGAGCGTGATCCCCTAGCGTAGTTTCATCGCTCCGTTCAGTAACAGCTGTTTCCTCTGTGCGGCACAACTCGGCAGCAATTCTCTGGCCTTCGGATGAAGCGTTGACTATGAGAGCAAATCGAGCGTCTGCACGCAGACGGAATAATAACTTGAGAGCTGTCAGGCGCGCATCATGCGCATATTTGTCACTCCCAGCAATTTCGCGCAACAGTCCGTAAAGAAGGCGAGTCTTATGTGCTGAATGAATGACGCTACGAGTGAATAGCCGCACATAGACGGTAGTTATTACATTGCATGGGGAACATCCATCGTCTTTTGTGGAAAATGGATGGGGCTGCCATGATGCGGACGGGACTGGTAGTGCAGGTTGCGGGCGATCTAGGCGTTTCTTCAAGAGACGGACCACGTGGGAAAAGCGATCAAAGGACGCTTGATCAGCAACGTACAGGGCAAATTCTACGAGTTTCTGCAAGACCTCAATGTCGTCTTCGGGCTCAAGTCGGTTGAGCAAAAGGTCTTGGCATTGAAACACGGCATCACCCTCACACAGCAACTCTACGGTGTCGTAAGTTTCCCGTAGCACCTTTATCACCAAGGTACGAAGTGAGCGCGGTCGGGTAGAATCGCTAAAGATGCCTGTAATAAGGCATTGGCAAAGATGCAACCAATCTTCGTTTGAGGGGTTGAGATAGCGTTCGTCTGCAAAGTAGCGAATAGTTCGTTCTGCCGTTGCGTCGCTCACGCGATGTGCAAGACGCAAAAAGAGATTCATGGTAGCTTCGCGCTGAACAAAATCAAACGCTTCGCTGAGATGATCTAGCTTAGCCAATACTTTGAAGATGCCGTCTGCAGCATCTCGTCGGGAAAACTCGTGCTGTGATGCCGTACGTTGATCATGTGGTCCTACATCGTCGTCATGCTCCATTCCGCCAATAGGCGGCGAGTACGAGGCAAATCGATGTCGGCCCATAGGGCGTGAATTGTTCGATCTGCTGTCATCTGGGGGAGACAGTTGTTTGTCAAAGGAGGCTTTCTTCTCGATACTGAGGGTATCTGATGTCTTGGCATCTTTGGCGCGAAGGCGGTCATCATCACGCTCAGCACATACACAGATTACCTCAAGCAAGTCTCCCAAATCGCTCTCTGCCAGGAGTAAGTCTCGCATACCGTCTTGATCGAGAACAGTGTCTATCAAGCTGATGATGATTTGTTCCTGATCGGTATTTGGCCTTTGGATGGATGCTTTCAGGGCAGGGAAAAGCAACGACATGGGCACCTTGGGCAGTTCATTGCGGCCATTTTCCAAAAGAAGGAGACGCAAGACTAGGGTAGTGCCTGTATACATGCTGTCGAGCCTTTTCTTGTCAGCATCCTGTAAGTTGTCCTGCGTAGGGCCATCCAAGAGCATATGCAACAAGACAGATATCGCAGCCTGGCCAACATGGGACTTGAAAAGGTTGCTCAAAGTATTCCACGCCTGGTCCTGAAATCCAGGGATCCTCTTGTGGATTTCGCTCAGAACCTGTAAGCAAGGATGGAGTGACTTTGTGGGCACATGGACGTAGGTGATGATGGTGTCAAAGAGCTTGATTCCACACTCGACGTCAGGCCTGTAAAACGTAGCTTTGCAAACGGCGACAGTCCTTCTGATCAAGAGATCCAGGTCGTCGTCGGTAAGGACTTTGGCGTTGAATTTGCAAATGTCAATGGCAAACTGGAATGCGCGGAACATGTTCGCGACTTCTTGCGGCGGATTTGCAGCTGCCTTCTTTCCATTTAACCTGCTCCTCTGGGCGTTCAAGGCGTCTTTGCTGGCTAGGAAACAGGTGTCGAGCGAAGTCAGGACAAAGGAGACTATGCCCGCCTCGCAAGACTCAACGTCGCGACCATCGTGCGTGAGGGTAGTGACGACCTCGAGTCTCTTGTCGAAAAAGCGATCATTCTTGCGCAAACAGGCCGCGTCGAAAAAGACGGTGCGCTCAATGCTAGTCAGGTTGGCGAGCGAGGCGCAAGCCTTGAGAAGCTTGTAGCCCACTTCAGCGACCTCGTCTGGCTGTTCGGGAAGGAGCAGGTCGCTAGCCACGGACCACAGGGCCAGGACATTCTGTACAGGGTACTCATGGAGGATGGCGCATATCTTTTCCACAGCCGCAGCCCTGTCCGCAAACAGGTGGCCCCGGTCGAGCTGGCCAACAAGGTCGTCGAGTTCTGGAGGCCCGCCGGTTACGGGTCTGACAGCGCGCTGGCCGACGACCTGGCTGATGCGCTGAAGGGTACTGTCGGCTGGATGCGGGCTAGAGAGCGAGTGGGAGCGGATGGTGCCGAGCGAGGGAGTGCGCGCAGGTGTGCTCGTGGCCGACGATATGGAGGGCGGCGGGGTAGGGCTCTTGAGACGGCCGCCGGTGAGGGAGCGAAAGGCCGTGAAGAGGGCCTGGGTGGAGGAGCGGCGGGCTGGGGCGGCATGGTCCAACGGCGGAGACATGCGTCCCGGTGTCGCGAGAGGGGCTCGGCTCGTCGTCGGGGAGAGGGGCGGTGGTGAACGCGGTCCCTAGGCTGGCGGGACGGCAGGCGACTATTGCGGCAAAGAACAGAGGCAGAGGAGAGGGCTATGACAGTGGCGCAAACTCATCGAGGCTATCATCCGGGTTGGCAGGCGAGGCGGCGGGGCTGGCGGTGCCCATCTGCTGTTGCGGGCGAGCGAGGGCAGCGGAGGCGGCGGGGGCAATGAACGAAGGGGTGGGGATGGAGAGCGGGCGAAGCCAAGGAATCGCGGTGGTGTGAGAGGGTCGTGGGGGCGTGAGGAGCGGAGGAGAGAGGAAGGGAGGGCGTCTTGTCATGGCATGGCAGAGAAGACCATGGCAGGCTGAAAATCATCGTCTGGGGTACCTGATCCCTGTCTCTTCCGCGCGCCAAAGCTCCCGCCCACTAGCGCAGGAAAGTGGGCGGCCAGCCCCAAACAGCAACCACCGGCCAGACACTCGTCGTGGTGTTTTTTCTCCTCCTCGCCCTTTGCCCTGCCTTTGCCCGTTTGCCGCCCTTCTGTGTCTTGCTACTCCCGTGTCCCGTCCCCTCCACTATGGCCACAGACATGGCTACTCTCTCACAGCTTCTCCAGGCCAGTCTTGACCCCCGCCAGAACAAGCAGGGTGAGTACCGTCTTTTGTTTATCACCGCCCCTACCATAGTGCAGCATGCAGACAACCAAAGCAATGCGCATTGATTCAACAGTCTGCACTCTGTAGGCGATACAGAATAGGTGTATCCATACGGCGCAGCCGTGGGTGGCCGCATCACTTCCTCTCACCGCACCCCTCCATCGCCTCCCCCCATACTGACTTTTCGCAGCCGAAGCAGCCATTGCCCAGGAACAGGCCAGGCCCGGCTTCTCCCTCACCCTCCTCCAGATTGTCGCCTCGGACGCCAACCCGCAGACCACACGGTTAGCCGCCGCGCTCTACTTCAAGAACTTCATAAAGCGGAACTGGGTTGACGAAGACGGCAACTACAAGCTACCCGCAGATGAGGTCGTCGCAATCAAGAGAGAGCTGATAGGCCTCATGGTCTCGGTGCCAGCAAGTCTGCAAGCCCAGCTCGGTGAGGCCATCAGTGCCATTGCAGACAGCGACTTCTGGCAGAGATGGGACACCTTGGTCGACGATCTGATTTCGCGCCTCACTCCCGACAACACCGTCGTCAACAACGGTGTACTCCAGGTCGCACACTCCATCTTCAAGCGATGGCGGCCCCTCTTCCGCTCCGACGACCTCTTCACCGAGATCAACCACGTCCTATCCAAGTTCGGCCAGCCCTTCCTCCAGCTGCTCGAAAACACCGATGCCCTCATCACAAACTCGCAGGGCAACCCCGAGACACTGAAGAACGCCTTTACCACGCTCGATCTCCTGATCAAGCTGTTCTATGATCTTTCGTGCCAGGACCTGCCTCCCGTCTTTGAAGACCATATCACCGTCATCTCGGGACTTCTTCACAAGTACCTCACCTATGACAGCCCCTCCCTACACACCGACGACGACACCGAGTCGGGACCACAGGAGTATGTGCGCGCCGGCATTTTCGAGGCACTCATGCTCTACATCCAAAAGTACGAAGATGTTTTCGGCCCGCATCTGGGCCAGTTCATCGAGAGCACCTGGAGCTTCTTGATGTCTGTCGGGCTAGAGACAAAATACGACATCCTAGTTAGCAAGGCGCTGCAGTTCCTTACCGCAGTCGCCTCGACACAACATGCCACCGCCTTCAACAACCAAGATGTCCTGGTTCAGGTCATTGAAAAGGTCATTCTGCCCAATCTGACACTGCGCGAGTCTGATATCGAACTGTTCGAGGACGAGCCGATTGAGTTCATCAGGAGGGATCTTGAAGGCTCAGACAACGATACCCGCAGACGCGCTGCGACCAACTTCCTGCGTCAACTCATGGCTCGCTTCGAGGGACTTGTCACGAGCACCTCCAAGACCTACATCGACGCCTATCTCCAGGACTATGCCAAAGACACTGGCAACAACTGGAAGTCCAAGGACACTGCAGTCTACCTCTTCACTGCTATTGCTGCAAAGGGCACTGCGACCGCTGGTCAGGGTGTAATGAGCGTCAATGAAAACGTCAATATTCTCGAGTTCTTCCAGGCGCACATTGCCGCTGATCTGCAAGCACAAGGTGCCTCGCCAATCCTCAAGGTCGACGCTATCAAGTTCCTCTACGTCTTCCGCAGTCAGCTATCACCCGACCTATGGCGTGCTGCCTTCCCGCTGCTCGTCAACCAACTAGGTGACGAAAACTACGTCATCCACACATATGCGGCTATCGCTGTAGAACGCGCTCTGTTCATGACCGACGCCAACCGACAGCCCATCATTCCCAAGGCGGACGTGGTGGCGTCGTCCAAGGATCTCCTGGCGCACTTGTTCAAGCTCATCACCAAGAACTCAGCCCCTGAAAAGATTCAAGAAAACGAGTTCTTGATGAAGTGTGTCATGCGTGTGCTAATTTTCGTACGCGATGGCGTTTTGCCAATTTGCGAAACTGTTCTCCAGAACTTCATCAACATTGTCAAAGTCATTAGGCACAACCCCAGCAATCCCCGCTTCCAGTACTATCTGTTTGAAGGCATAGGCGCGCTTGTCCGATTCGGTGCACCCAAGCACCCTCAGTTCTTCGAGGAGAAGCTGTATGAGCCGTTTGCTGCTTGTCTGCAGGCTAATGTTGAAGAGTTCTCTCCCTACATCTTCCAAATATTCTCTGCATTGCTCGAGGCGAACCCGTCTGGCGAGCTCAGCGAATACTACAGAAGCCTATTTGCAATCATCATCCAGGGTGCGGTCTGGGAGCAGCGTGGTAACGTACCTGCATTGGCCCGTCTCCTCGGCGCCATGGTTTCCCGCGATGCCCAGCATATTGTCGCCAACAAGCACGTGGAGCCCATTTTGGGCATCTTTCAAAAGCTCGTCACCAGCAAGGCACACGAGACTTATTCGTTCGAGCTCATCGAGTCGGTTGTCGCTAACATCCCAGCCGATGCTCTCCAGCCATACTTTGTCACTATTCTCCAGCTGATGCTGACGAGACTGTCCAACATGAAGACGGAGAACTTTCAGCAGCGCTTCATTGCCTTTTACCACTTTGTCTCGGCCCGACTGGACAAGGGACTTGGCACTGATTTCTTCATCAGTGTCACTGACCAGATTCAGCATGAGTAAGTGGTACACTTGTTAGAATGTTGATGCTGTCGCTAACCTTACAACAGTGTTTTCAAGCCCATCTATTTGACGGTCATCCTGCCCGATACCCAGAAACTTGCACGTCCCACTGACCGCAAAACTGCCGTTGTATCGTTTACCAAGACCCTTGGTGATTCGCAAGCGTTTGTCGATCGATACCCCAAGGGTTGGACACTTACGACTCAGCGGTTGATTGAGCTCTTGGTCAATCCACCCGTTCCCACCGCCGCGGACGATATCATCCCCGACGCTGACGTCGATGAAGTCGGCTTTGGTGTTGGCTTCACACAACTCAACACATGCAAGAAGGCCCCTCGTGACCCCTTTCCCGAGATTGCCGATGTCAAGCAATGGGTCAGTCAGTATCTCAAGGACGCAGACGCACGCCACGGAGGTTGCATTGTCAAGATTGTGCAGGAGCGACTTGATGATACTTCGAAGCAGGCACTGGCGGCATATCTGAGCTAGGTGTGTGTTTTGAGTGGTCAAGGTAGACTTGGATTATTGGAATAAATGACGTAATCGACGCAACAGAAGGGGGACATGGGGTTCATGATACCAGGGGGTTTTAGAACTTTACGTTGTTCGGAGTTTGGTATTTCTCCACGACGCTTTGTTTAGCAAATTCAAACAAGGACAGACACACGCTCACATGGTTCGATCCTGCGTGAAACGGGCTTGGTGTCATGATGGTGTGGCTTCCAAGACATTTGGCCGCCGACTTTTGCTTTGAGCACAAGTGGGAATAAAAAGCGTCCCGAGGAAAAGCTGGTAACCCTTCCTTGTCCCTACTTACTACACGGTATATGCCACTTGCTCGTATGTACACAAGGCCGTGTCTAGGACCTTCACCCTAGCATACCTACTGTAGCTAGCCCATGGCAAGATTGCAGCCACCCTACGCTAGAAAACCAGATTCCAGGAAAGATTTCGGATCCGGGCCTCTTCCCGCGCAAGCTCACGGCAGCTTGTGTGGGCCCGGGGGCTGGCAGGGTGTTGTTGCCGTTGCTGTTGTTGCCAAGTATGAACGCAGCTACCATGCCCAAGTGTACGGCAGGCGACGGACAACGGTATCCGGCTGGCGTGTGGTTCTGCCAATGGACAAGAGGACGCGCGGCGGAGGCATCCGGTCTGCTGGCTTTTCTGGGCCGGCAAGGTGCCAGGCGAGTACGTGGTGTAGATGGGCGCTTGTACGTGCTTGTGCCCCGGGGCGGGCGAGGGCGTACTGCGGTGTGGGGTTAGAGCGGTTGGCGGTTCAGCTGCTTACCAGGGAGATGCTTCCGTGTCTCGTTGTTTCCTCGCTTGTTTCGCACAGAGGCCCCTTCCCCGACCTGCGCGTCGTCGCTCGTAGCGAGCCAAGCGACTTGGGGGGTGGTGATGCTTGGACCTTTGGATCCGCCACGCACTTTGCCATTGCGGGCGGCTGGGGAGTCTCAAGGGGGGAGAAGCGGGCTTTTGTGTGTAGTGTAGGGTTACTTTACTCGCGTGTGTGTGTATACTTGTTCCCTTTTTCTTACGTGCTCCATCTCGCTCTTGCTCTGCAAATCCAAATCGCATCATCGCCTCCCTCGCCTCCTCATAATGCCGAACATCCTGCCCTCACTTGCAACAACATGCCTAATTTACGGATCCAACAATGCAGTTCCTCGCCCTGGTCTCCCTCGGCCTCGGAGCCACATCCATCCTCGCGGCCTCAACACCCACCCCCGTTGCTACTCGTACTGCTGCCCCCGACGGTGCCGACCTCGCCAAGCGCCAGGCTATTTGTGGAGATGGAAACCGAGGACAGGCAATGTGCTATGGGAGCATTCTGTACACTTGTACGACGGGTGGGTGGAGGAAGATTTCTTCGCCTTGTGTGCTTGAGGGGGGTTGATGTGGCTGACCGTTGGAATGAGGTTGGGTTTCTTTCTGAGCTTGTGGTTGTGTAACGGGAAAGAAGAGTGGTGAGAAAGCAGGGAAGAAAGGATGTAACGGTGAAGATGACGGCATAACTGTTTGTAAACTGTGTGTGTGTGTGATAGAGAGAGAGAGAGAGAGAGAACAAGGCGGGCTTGCCTGTTTGCACGGCTGTCTTTTTGGAAATCCTGCGAACCATGAACCTTCAAATGCACTTTGTCTAATCTCATCCAGACGCAACTGTGACTTTTGTTTGCAAGATCTGAATCGAGGTGATGGCCAACGCAAATCTTCTTGTTGAGAGTAGTGTACTTCGATGTGGGGGTCAGAAGGCAGGGTTGGAAAAGGAAAGAGAGAAGAGGGATGTGAGGTGCAAAGGTCACGTGTAACGGTAAAGCCTGAATGTGTAGTGCTGTGGCGAACCAAACCAATAATGTGTATCCATGGTAGTTATCTGAACAGGGATTTTGGGTAAGGATTCGACGTTCGGCTTCGCTTACTGGATGTTAAGCGAAGACTTGAACTACAGTATTCCCATAATAGGCGTCTTATAGGTACCTTCTTAGTTACGTCTTTCAACTTGCTTCTCATATTCAATGTGGACATGCAAAAAGGAAATGATCATACTCTCAATGGCAAGTCAAAGTAAAAGGTTGCATCTTCTTGAATTAAAAGTCTTCTATGTCTAATGTGCTTGAAAGAAGAAACACTCAAGAAAATCAACATGGCTTGCTAGATGGTAAAGTAGATGCAATGCCAGAAAAGAACAAACGCTCCAACTTTCTTTTTTGGTTTCGACGAGAAAAAAACGAACAAACGCCCCCGAGTGATGTGGACAACGAAAACACAGAACAACCCGCTCTTTGCATGTTGTGTCTGGACTCCTTGAAAGTAGTGCCGCCCTTTGCCTTTCCCTTTCCCATTGGTGATGCATGGATTCTAAAGTAAAAAAGAATAAAAAAAAAAGTGTCGTGACGATAATGGGTATCTCTTTCTTGCCTTTTAAAAACATTTGCACTTAGGCATACTTCTCAATCATGGCCATGGCGCCGTGCGTCTCGAGACCCTCGAGAGCAGTCTGGAGCTCAGCAACGAAGCGCTTGTCGTCGCGGAGATCGTCACCGAACAAGCTCTTGATGTTGAGCTGAGCCATGGGGCCCTGTGCAGCGTGTGCCTGGAGCTCCTCAGCCATTGGGTCGTCGACCTTGAAGGCCTTGCCGGCATCGTCGACACCATTGTTGTAGCGGAACCAGGCGGCAGCTACAAGGGTGAGGCGGCGGAGGGGACCACCGGCGACGATCTGCTCAGCAATGCTGGGCATGATGAACTGGGGGATCTTGCCGCTGCCACCGAGGCAGATACGGGGAAGCTCGTCCTTGAGAGTGGGGTTGGAGAAACGACCGAGGAGGGTGTTGCAGTATTCATCGACGCTGACACCGGGGATCTGGGGGAGAAGAGGCTTAACCTCCTGCTGCATCATGTTGACGATGAACTGGCGGTATACGGGGTGGCCAATGACCTCGTGAATGTAGCTGAAGCCAGCAAGCTGACCGGCGTAGCCCATGGCAGAGTGGGATCCGTTAAGCAGACGAAGCTTGATCATCTCGTACTCCTCGACCTTGTGGACGTCAGGAACAATCTGGACACCGGCCTTCTCAAACGGAGGGCGACCGTCAACAAACTTGTCCTCGAGCACCCACTGGTGGAAGGGTTCGGTGACGACTGGCCAGGCATCCTCGACGCCGAACTGCTGGGCAAGGTTGACCTTGTCTTCCTCGTTGGTACGGGGAGTGATACGGTCGACCATGGAGTTGGGGAAAGCGCCGTTGCTGGCAATCCACTCGGCAACCTCGGGGTTGAAGTGACGAGCAAACGAGACAAGCATGTTGCGGCTGATGTCACCGTTCTTCTGCATGTTATCGCAAGAAAGAACGGTGAAGGGTCGGAGACCGGCAGCGTGGCGGCGAGCCATGGCGGCGTAGAGGTAACCAAAGACGGTGCGGGGTGGCTGTCCACCGGCCAAATCAGCGGCAACATCGGGGTGGTCGACCTGGAGCTCGTGGGTGTTCTCGTTCATGTAGTAGCCGCTCTCGGTGACGGTCATGGAGACAATGTGAGTGTCGGGGTGGGCCATCTTGGCGACAACAGCCTCGGCGTTGTCGGGAGCAAACATGTAATCAGTAATGGCACCGCAAACACGGGCGCTGCTGCCCTCGGCGGCGCGCTCGATGATGGTGTAAAGGTTGTCCTGGGGCTGGAGGGCATCGCGCATGGGAGCGGCGAATGGCTGGAGGTCGACACCGCAGATGGACCAGTCCTGGACGTTGAATTGCTCAAGTAGCGTGTCGACGTAAGCAGCAAGATGGGCTCGGTGGAAGCCGCCAACACCAACGTGGACGATTCCCTGCTTGACACCTTGTCGGTTGTAGGTGGGAATCGAGACATTTTGGAGCTGTGCAAGGTTCTGGGTGTTGAGCTTAACGGGGGATGCTACCGCGCGACGAGCTTGTGTCGAAGCAGAGGAAGGCATCTTCTCCTCTTTGCGGTGAGTAAACTCCCTGGGCGGGGCGTTGTAGATGGGCTTGCCCTCTGAGGGGGCTTGTCGAACAGCCTCGGTGGACTGGAATCGGATGGGAGAGGCACGGTGGCAGGGCCTGGTGGACTGGAAGACAGCCCGAGCGCGAGCTGCTCGCAGGAGGTTCCTTGGGACTTGGGGAGGCATGGTTGTATGTGTGTGTGTGTGTGTGTGTGTGTGTGTGTGTATGTAGGAGAGTAACGGAGGTAAAAGGTCCGAG
>JALPSE010000061.1:0-45450 GCA_030558545.1 Bipolaris gigantea
CCCACGCGTCCAGATCGCAAACTCCTAGGCATATACAGTAGCGTCGATTATCTCCCTACTTGAGTCCCAATGTACTACAGTCGTTCCTATGTGTCTACAGTTCAGGTCTAACCCGGTCGTGCCTGCTATTAATCCACCCCTTCTACAGACATATCCAATATCGGTGTCGATGGCCGACAGGCCAGGCTAGCGATGCGCACGGACGCTTGGCATTTGCGGCAACCGCTTCCCACACAGGCTTGCAAAAATACAATCGTTGAACTTTCGAACCTCAGCTTGCCGCACACACAACCACCCCCAACACAAACACAATGGGTCACGCAGCCGGTCTTCGCGCGGGTACGCGCTATGCGTACGTTTTATCCCGAAAAATATCTCCAGTCGCAGTGCGATGGCGACGACAACAAGGACGACATGGACTGACGCTGGGTTAGATTCTCGAGGGACTTCAAGAAGAAGGGTATGATCCCTCTCTCGACCTACCTCAAGCAGTACAAGGTCGGTGATATCGTCGATGTCGTAGCCAACGGTACGAAGCCCCCCTGAAACCCAGTGAGAGCAATTAGAGGCGGAGGACTTATGAATTTGCGCAGGTGCGGTCCAGAAGGGTATGCCCTACAAGGTCTACCACGGAAAGACTGGCATCGTCTACAACGTCACCAAGTCGGCAGTCGGTGTCATCCTCCAGAAGCAGGTCGGCAACCGATACATGGAGAAGCGCATCAACGTCCGCATCGAGCACGTCCGCCACTCGCGCTCACGAGAGGACTTCCTTAAGCGCGTCAAGCTCAACTTCGCCAAGCAACAAAAGGCCAAGGAGACTGGCGAGCCCCAGCAGATGAAGCGCCAGCCTGCCATGCCCCGCGGCGAGCGCGTCGTCAGCCTCAAGGACAACAAGCCAGAGAACATCACACCTGTACCTTACGAGACCTACATCTAAACGTTGCAGAGGTGGTTCGGATTTGTGGGCTGGCAACATGGGACACGGATTGTCAACGGCGTGGTTTCTCGGACTTTTCGATTATTCTCTCTTCTGCACTTTCATACGCATGGAAAGCGACGATATCACGATGCAGATATAGTGGTGTGCCAACATGGCTTTGAGTGACCCCTCACGCCAATAGACATCATCCTCCAATCCCAGTTCCAGTCCTTGCCGTGTGTTGTATTTCTGATGTTTTTTGGAGTGCGTTTTTATCGTTGTCGAGTTATGAATACCCTCCAGTAACTACTGGTCTTATCCAAGTCATCCACGCCTAGGCCGCATCAGCGTGTCTGACTAGCGTCCTACTTTGTATTTTTGATGGTCATAGTGATGATGACGATAGTCTTGATAATTGATCCGTGCCTGTGACGAACAGAGGAGGATACCACTTGCCCTGTTTCTCCTCAACTTTATCCTACGCCTGGCCTAGTCTGGCCGGGGAGCGTGATAGGAGGCATACGGTCAACCACCGATGACCAAGCAATCATGATGACCTATATATGCTGTGTATGTAAGTTGAGTAATCTTGCAACTTCTTTCTTCGTATTCTTCAAATGGTCCTGGTTCTCTTGTGCCGTCTAAACACTTATTTGTTCTAGTGCTTATTTCGACTCACGGCATTCGGTGATATAGTCGTATACAAAAGTTTACTGACGTCAGCACTCTGCCAATGTTAAAGTTTGTTTTCCATATGGGCAGCGTGTGTCAGTCTCGTCCTACATCTGCTTTTCCCCCAAGTCATGCTGGCGTGGTTACTTACTCGCTCTCGCAACGTCACAGCCTGAAGATCTTCCAATTACACGGCCCATGTGGAATGTGGACGGTGAGGAGATAACATTGGGGATCTGCAATACCCAACTGCTCCGCGTCAAACGCCATCTCTCTCTCAACCCTCAGTTCTAGAAGGGGCAGTCCCCACCATGCTCGAAGCTCTGATCTCCCCCTTCTCATTGATCTTACTCGGGCGTATTGCTATCCGCACAGACTGCTCATCACGGCCCACTTCGGTTCCACCATAAATGTGTCCGTGCCTTTACTTCTTAACCCCACTCTCGGCAATCGTCTGATTGTGGGACAGTCTGACAAGCAAACTCCATTCTGTAAAGGACTTAGAGTTTTCAATAGTGTCAGAGCGGGTGGGCGCATGAGATGTGTATGTTCATGCGTACTGACATGATACCGTCGCTTCTGCCTGCAAACGCGGGTACTTGCTCGCAGTAGCCACGTGCGCATGTGGCGGTCAAAAGAGGAAGAGGGCACATGGCTGACCTGACTGAGACTTGGACAGGAATTTCGTACTGCAGGATGTGCATTATGATACTGCAGGGGGGGTTTTTACACTTTGACAATCGGCACATGGGTGAGCGGGGGTTTGTCCAGAGCTGGTGAGGCTGCTCCGTAATTGGAATGATTGCTCGGAATTTCGAGCCGGAGTGGCGCATGCGACCTCATGTGGGGGTGCAATGCTTGTGGTTCAGCAGGTGTAGGCTGACTAGCTTGATGAGAATAGACTCCGGGAAGCTGGCGCGATTGTGACAAGTACCTTCCATGCTCTTGCTCGTTCAGACGGGAGAAATGCGTCTCAGGTGCCGAGAGAGGCCGGCATGTATGGCTACAATGCCAACCGCACTCGTAATGCTCCGACTAAGTTTCGTCTACGTACGTGCGTACGGTAGCTTTTGCTTTCTTTTTCTTATTAAGAATTACTCGGGTGGACCTGTCGGAATTTTCCCCTTGAAGCGTTATACTGGGTGGGCGTATTCTGGTTATCTCAGGGCCGCCGGTTTCATTTCGGGTCTGCTGGGCAAACATGAAGACCACTAACTCTTGTGCAGGAATGTCTTCACGACACGCGAGCGATGATGAAGAGAAAGGTGTTGGCCGTCGACTCCATGATCAGGTGGGTCCCTGGTTTGTCGACATGTTCTCTTGCATGGGCCCAAAGGGGAAAAGGGTCTAGACACACACAGCTGGAACCCCGGTGGCCAAATCCCACTCCACGGCTTGAGCTCGGAAATAGAAGCGAACTTTGTCGGCTACGACTGCTGCGGGTTCGGAGTGGTAGCGTCAATGACGTGAGCTGTTCAGCCGTCGAGCGCATTCGTATCATCATGCTGGTCTTTGCGAGCATCTAGGCTCTGTGGTGGTCTGATTGGCTGGGTTATGTTCCGAGACGGCCTAGCCGTATGCGTGATTGATGTCTTCAGAAGAGATACAAGCACAAGGTCTTGCCTGGCCTTGACTAGCTATGCTACACACATGGCGGTGGCGGCGGAGGTGGCGATGGGATAATCTGTTGGGTCAGCAAAGTTGCTCTTCGTGATTTGATTTTACCAGGCAGAAGTGTGGTGATGGTTGGTGCTAGGCTGTGGTGGCCAGCTAAGTTCAACGCCGGGCGTGCAGTAAGAGGTAGTCATCCACGTGCTACACAAACCAACCGCAGATCGCGGCTCGCACACTTGACACCTCCCTTGACTCGGGCATCAACGCAGAAAAAGAAAGCACTCCATCAGCATCGGAAAATAGTGCCCTGCATCTCGGTATCGCAAGCCCTTCGCGAAGCTATCCACGCCTCACAGCTCTATCCAGATGTCTCCACGTCATGTATACCAACGGTGTTGACTCGGCCGCAGTGGTGCAGCTGAACCAAACGTGCCATTTGGCCGCTGCTGCGCTGCACAACACCAGTGCACGCTGGGCCGTCCGTGCCCCGGCCCTCGAGATACCAGTCATGCCCTTTCTTCATTTACTTCTGCAAGGGGCGGATCAGCCGATTATAGCCCCGAGCAATGCACATCCATTCGGGCAGAGTGTTGCCGAGTCAAATAAACCAGCTTGACAGCGTTGCCAATGGACAAGACTTCGGGATGCGAATGCGACCTCACGGACCATGATCAATTACGTCGGCGTCAGCGAAGCGCTAAGCAGACAGGCTCTCAAGTGTTTCTCGGAGTGGAGTAAGATTGTTAGCCAACTTGGAGCCTCTACCTGTTCCCCTAGCGCAGAAGCATACACCGGCGACGCTGACAGTTGGCACGGAAGCGCACAGCAAGAGGTCCACACGCGCATCCCCCGGTCGTTGACCTAGAAGAGTAATTCGGCCAGCGCAGTGAATATTTGAACCTGCACATCCCGCCGCTCCGAGCTAGGCCGGAATGCCTGTCGCCTTTTACGATGCTCAGAGACGTCTAGGGCTACGACATATGTACACACCGCATCAGGTCACGCACCATCGCAGATGTCATCTAGGTCTAAGATGATCGCGCTCAGGACGCGTCTGCTGGGTTCCGTTGAGGACGACAGCCCGCGGGCGGGATTTGCGAGTGATCGCCAGGGAAAACGAGGTGCGCTGTTAGCCACGCGCGACATGTAGTTTGGGTGTGATGTAAGAGTTCACCTCTATTTGCCCAGTTGTTCCAACGGTCCGGATCTGCCAACGTGTTTGCAATACAAGGAACGGTCTGGAGAACAACTCACCGTCTCGCTAGAAACTTCGGCTCCCCATGCCGCTGATTGGTAGAAGGCCTAGCTTCTCGCAACCCCTGCCTCATTGCTCTGCAGTATTTGACCTCCTCGACAACAATGGATTCTTTGACTTTCGCCAGCAAAAGGTCGATTTGCTGCAACTGCACCGCGAGAGGGGTGCCTTGCATTAGCCCACGCTACTTCGCCACACGACATCCATCACATTGAACGATAGTCTACCCATCTTGACCAATCTTTGCTGCATTCCAAGGGTACGCCGGCGGGTCCAGTCCCTACCAGCACGACACTAGTTGCCCCGTCGTCTGAAATCCAAGGGCCCACCCGACGTGTCAGTCCACCTGGTATGTTTACATTACATAGGCCCTCCTCTCGTCATGGGTGTGCACCTCTTTCCGCACTGCACGCCCGGCTCTCGATCTGCAGGCCACAGAAGTTGGCACTTTTCCATTTCCAAAGCTTCTAGCCCGCTGGAATCCCTTCGCCACCGCAATGCCCATGTTCAAGAACAAGATCCGATCTGCGCACGGCATGTTCTCCCAAAAGAGATCCTCTGACGCCTCCAGGATCTCAGCCTCAACACCCACTCCTGCCCGAAAAGGGAGTCCTAGCGAGCTGGCCCCAGCTTATGTCGATAGCGTCATGGCCCCCGATGCGGACGCGCTGACCAAAGCCGACGGTAGTGGCGGTGCCTTTGATGAACCGCTGGTCCTAGACTTTGCAACCATGCAACATGGCGCTGAGCCTAATAGAACGAGTGCCCCTCTTTCACCCGTTATTAGCTTGAGCGATCCTGGGCATCGAGGAAGTTGGCACTCGGAGGATGATGACTTTGCTCCGGCACCGCAAGTAGAGTTTGCAAGGCGCGAGATTCATATTCCCTTTCGAACCAGGTACGCTCCCTTCTTGTATCCCGTATTTCCTTTTCTTTCTTGCTTATGTTTGAATAGTTCGAGCACTCCCCAAGCCCAACAACATCGCGTTGATCTGCAAAGACGATTGAGTCAAGAACCAACTTCGCCCATCTGGCCGTCGACTCCAGAAAGGAACCGTTCGCGTGCTCATAGCTATTCACGTACGCCAGCGGCTACTCCAAAGCGTTCACAGACGCCAAAGAATCCTCAAACACCCAGGAATCCTCAAACACCTAGGAATTCCCAAACACCTAGGAATTCCCAAACACCTAGGAATCCCCACACACCCGGAAACCCTCAAACACCAGGCAATACTCAAACGCCTGGCACTAAGCGATTGTCTGGATACTTTCCACCACCCCAAGAAATGGACTCTGAGGCACCAAAGATGCAAAGTTCAGTCGATTCGGTAATCTCGTATGAGTCCATAGCACCCTCCTTTACGACGCAGCAGCTTGGGCCGTTGCAGCAAAAGGGTGGGACGCTGGATGAGGGCGACAGACTTTCTCCCTTGGCGGAAGATGACCCGCATTCCTTCGATCTGGTTTCCGCACCAGTGGAAAATGGACGCTCCGTCTTCTCACTCGAGACCAGGTCCTGCCAGCTGTTCTCGAAAGAGCATTTGGATGCCATCTTCGCCGACACTTCATCTTTGCTTCGATTTACGTCATTCCTTAGCGCCTATCGACCCAAATCAGTCCCTACGTTGGTGTACTACCTAGATGCACTGAAAGCGCTACGAGCTATCAACTATGCAAATGCTGTTGCTGAAGCGCTAGAACCCATCGATGGCTTGGGTTTTACCGAGACTGGGGCGCGAACCACCGTTAACGCAAGTCTGGAGGAGAAGGCCAACCAGGCCTTTGATATTCTAGTTCGTGACGATTTGCCAGCATTCATCACACATGTCTTCTCTCAGGTTGCAAGCTCTAGTATCGCGAAGAGAGTTACTGGCAACCTCCCTCCCATGCTGCGTGAAGCTAGTGAAGGGTTAGCAGAGGTTTTCTGTCTGACAGATCCTTCGAGGGCTGACAACCCAATCATATTTGCGTCCGAAGGTCCGTGTATTTGGCATGTAACACGGGCGTCGCTGACTGGAGATTAGAATTCCATCGCACAACCCAATATGGCGTGAACTACGCTATTGGCCGCAACTGTCGGTTCCTGCAAGGCCCTCAAACCAACCGTAACAGCGTAGCCCGTTTTGGAGCAGCTGTTCGTGAAGGCAAAAATCATAGTGAAGTCTTTCTAAACTAGTAAGTATCGCCTGCCATTTGAGTCTGACTGGCTTTTGACTAAAAGTAATCAGCCGTCGTGACGGGTCTCCGTTTATGAACCTATTGATGACGGCACCTTTGTGCGATTCACGCGGAACCGTACGTTATTACATCGGCGCACAAATCGATGTGACTGGTCTGGTGAAAGAAGGCACCGAACTTGATGCGTTCCGCCGCATGGTCGACCAGGAAGAAGGTATCATCGACAAGGACGAGCCTAAAGACGAGTTTCAGGCACTGTGTGAGATGTTCAACAACACTGAGTTGGATACGACACGCAGATTTGGCGGCAACATGCACAGGGAGCATTTGGAGGAAAGAGATGACGCCACCATGCAGCACAAGCCTAGAGTGCTCATTCAGGATCGATCGACTTTTGATCTTGATGGGCCAGAGAAGTCGGCACCTTCGCCGGACGGTCGCCTTACCGGTCCGTACAAAAACGTAGGTTTAGCATGTTGTCTTGCAGGTGATTTTGGAAAGTCTAACTGATAAATCAGTATCTTATCGTCCGTCCTGCGCCATCTCTACGCATTCTCTTTACGTCTCCTTCGCTCCGCGTCCCAGGAATACTACAATCTCGTTTCCTTGACCGAATTGGTGGTAGCAACCGTGTTCGTGCTTCCCTCGGTGGCGCGCTCGCAGACGGCTCGCGCGGTGTCACTGCGAAGATCCGCTGGTTACCGCACCCAGTCGAGGATCTGGAAGACGCAACGGATGAGGGCCGACCTCGCTGGATTCACTGCACTCCTCTCCTCGGCCAAAACGGATCTGTAGGCGTGTGGATGGTAGTGCTTGTCGACGAGAAGGACCAGACGTATTCAAACCGTCGTTTCCGTCAGGCACCGCCAATCCCCTCGGACATCCGCAGCAACTCCGCTGCTGCCTCTGCACAACCACGCGCCAATACCCGACTCAGCGATTATTCCGAAGAAAACATCTATCACTCCCGTGGAGGTTCGCCTTTTGGAAATGGTCGTGCCAACGGGGTAGCTCGTGGTTCTGCTATGGATAACCTGCGTGGACCTACGAGCCCTCACAGAGCGCAAAGCCCGCTGAGTTATGAGCAGCGTGCGATACGCTCAGGAGCATCATCCGTCAAAGACCACGCCAGTGGTGCAGCCAGTGTCGACTCGTTCCACATTTAATGGGCATGACTCTATCATTTTGAAGGGAAAACAAAGTAACACAAACCGCACATTCTAATGTACACTGGGAACAACAGCAGCGCAAGGCAGGATGGATGAAACTGAACTCGGAATACGCATAAGAAACGGAGGGATACTTGAATTTGCATTGAGCGCGCATAGGATGATTGAATGTTTTGGGAGCCATTTACGAGAGTGTTGACGAATCGTTGTTTATCTGCCAGATACCCTTTTTTCCTTTATAGAAATAACCTGAGCGCTCAGTTAATGAAATAGATTTCTGCATGTCTTTGCTCAGCAGTGTTTTGTTTGATATGCTTCGAGGTGCTCCTGCGCGAAGCATGCAAGGGAGGGATGCGTGCATGCATGCAGTCTAAGCGAGGCTTGCCCGCGGGAGTGCCGTTTGTCCCTCCAAACAATCCGACCCTTCTGCACTTACTCACCACATTCATCTAGTACAGCACAATGTCGACGATACGGCCGATGCGGCCAGACGACCTGCTGCGCATATCCTCAACGAATCTTGATCATTTGACCGAAACCTATAATATTGGTTTTTACCTCGAGTACCTGACCAGATGGCCCGAGTTGTGCCAGATTATCGAAGGCATGGATGGCCAGATTGAGGGATATAGTAGGTTTTGCAGATGCCAACATGGATACGGATGTGAATTGACCAAGAAATCAAACAGTCCTAGGCAAGCTCGAATCGTCACCCTTTGCACCTCCAATAAGCCCCTACAAGCCCTCCACCACGGGCGTCGAATACCCCAACTATCTCCCATGGCACGGCCACATCACCGCCCTGACTGTCGCCCCCAGCGCCCGACGCCTCGGCCACGCAACTTCCCTCTCGTCTGCGCTCGAGCGCTCCTCTGACGCCGCCGACGCGTGGTTTGTCGATTTGTTCGTGCGCGCGTCGAATGAAATTGCAAAAGAACTGTATCGCAAGATGGGCTACAGCGTGTACCGCGTGGTCAAGGCGTACTACAACGATGGCGAGGATGCTCTGGATATGAGAAAGAGTTGCCGTCGGGATAAGAACCGGGAGTGTGTGAGGGCTGATGGCGAAAAGTGGGAGGTTGAGGCTGACGATGTGTGGTGAGGCGATGCATGCTTTGGTTGAGAAAATTCAAGGAAAAAACGACGGACACGAGGAAGGCGGGGAGGTGGACTTGGAAACGGTGAGGCATTGATACCCGGATTGGATGGGGGACTTGGATGCGTCTGCCGCGGACAAGCAATTTTCTGGACTTGGGAGCTCCATGGCGAATATTGCTATTAATAATGTCTTGCAATTGCCGATAGGAGACAGGATGATGAAACGAAATGATTGATGACCGTATGGTCTGTGCGTCGACTTTGGTTGTACGTGCAACGATGATACTAATTACGCTTCAGAGTCGGAGTCATGCATTTTGTACAGTGGAGTAGCATGTGTGGTAAGAGTGGTGAGAGCACAAGGCAGGCACGCTTTAAGCAGATCTGTGAGCGGGTAAGAGTCTTCTCACTCCGTTTGTTGCTTCACACGTGTCAGTTCATTCCTATTCACCGCTCGGAGACTTGTCTAACGCTAAACTTGTCTAAGACTCATACTTCTTGCTTCACACCCATTTCCGAGACCCCCGTCGCTGAGGGCTATTCTCTCACCTTGAGCCTGCCTCTGCAATGTTGATTACAATCGTAGGCCTCAACCAGAGTTCAAGCAACACCCATGAAGTCCGAATTCACAAGCATCTCATTATGAACAGATTGAACTATCCCCGGCGACCAAGACCGCTTGCATCCCATACCGATATGAGGTTCACCTTCAACTTCAAACTCACACCCAACGACTGGCAGGTTAGTCCAGCGGAAAGCCACTCCTTCCTCCAGGATGTTCGTACAGCCGTACTCGAGTATAGAACAACATCACCCACCCGCTTCAGCGTCCCAATTGAAGTGGACCAGTCTCAGTCACAGCATGTGGGACGATCAGAGAAGTTTCATAGCCGCTTTGCTTTGTGGGTCGGCTTCCACAACTTCGGTAGCAGACCCATCTTCGCCACCTGCCGTTTCAAGAGCGAGAGACGGAAAGGTGGCCGTCGCTTCACCGACAAAATCGAGGTATATACGAAGAAGATAGGCCGGTACATCCCTCTGGACGAATTCTTGGAGAAGATGTTTCCCGCCTTCAGTCACATACCCGTCGGCGACGAAGTCATGTTCCAGTGGTGGAAGACGAACGGCTCAACCTTCAACTGGCCCGGCCTGCCCACCGAACTCAAAGAACGCATCATATCCTTCTGTATGCACCGGTCCCATCCTCGTGCTCTGTCCAGACGGCCCGTCAAAGGCGCTCCGGAAGTCACTGCTCAGTTTCGAAGATGGACAGCCTTGCTCGGTGTGTCCCACCAAGTCCGCGCGATATCTCTGCGTATGTGCTTTGTAGGCAGCAGTGACTTGTTGTATGGCAAGGGGCTGTGCGTACATGTCAAAGGCCACCACGCCCTTAAAGACTGTATGCGGCGCCTGGGCAAGTGCTTCCAGATGTTGGAGCCGGGGTCTCTTCCGTCGACCGATGGGACGTGGAGGCTAGCAGAGACGTACAGCCAGTACCCTCGGATCTACCCAGAGCTATCTCGATACGCGACGTTTCGCCACGCGATCCGCAGGATCAATCTGCAGCTCTTGTTCCTCGACTCGATGCACTTCTTCAGGGTCACGACCGGTTCGTTCGCACAGTGGTTCCAGCGTTTCAGGCTCGACTACGGCATCTTTGACCAGATGCCTTGTTTGAATGAGATTAGGATCCAGCTGCCGGATGCTAGGGGTTATCTGGCTGATGGGCCGCGGCAGTGGGGTCCTCAGCTGTTCTACGGGGAGCCGTTTAACTGCCCCAGGATACTGCACCGGCTTATCTATGAAAGAGCTGCGGAGGTGTTGGCGGAATACGAGAACGTCAACATGTATGGGTTTATGGATGAAGTCGAGAGGGATAGCTTTTACAAGCTGAGGCGTGAAGCGATGAAGAGGAAGGTGAGATTCACGGCGGAAGAGCTTGGGGCTTTGTACAGGGAGGACGGGGGCGGTGTCGAGCTTGAGAAGAGTATCATTCCTGGGGTACAAGATGAGGGGGAAGAGGAGCCTGAGTGGCCCATGCTACAAGATGCCTTTTGGCCACCGAAATGCCAGTGCAAAGTCCGGTGCAGGAAGGCCTTGTACCCAGACACCATCTGAGCTTTTGGGGGGGGTTGGGCACTAGGAAAGCTCCATTTCTCGTCTCCTGCGCGAGTGCTTGCTGTGCAGCATGCGGCTGCCGAGCATGAATATGGAGCCGACAATGAGTGCAGTCCCCTATTTGTTATATTAGCTACTTGCATCCATCATGCACCTAATTCAGAACAAGAATATAGTTACCGAAAACAGAATCAACCACCGATACCCATCCCGCGTGTGCTCGTCGACAATAAGTGCTCCGCCAATCGGCGTCCCGATAAGACTCGAGATGGTGATGACGCTGTAGAACGCTCCGGTTCTCGCGCCGAACTTGTCGTCGGGCGTAATCTGACCGACGATCGAGGTCGGGAGTGTGTTTATGTTGCTGGACAGGAAACCGTATGTGCAGACGAAGAAGATTAGTGTGTAGAGCTTGGTGCTTAGGAGCCAGAGGAAGAGACAAAGGCAGCCTGAGAGGAATGTGACGGGCCAGAGGAGATTGAACCGACCTATGCGATCGCCTAGGAGACCGCCCCTGTATGAGGGTTAGAAGGAAGGACTGGTACGGGCTAGCACGCTGGACTCACAAGGTTGCACCAAGCATGCTGCAGCCGTTCATCATGCAAAGGAAGTACTGGCTGACATTGTTGCCGGGGTACATGTTATCAGCGTACGTCTCTGAACCCATTGGTTAGCAGCATAAAGGCATGTCTTGCGGGACAGAGCTACTCACTGACATAATAGGCCGGAAGCCAGAGACCGAGGATAGCAAACCACGTCCCGACGCAGAGAACCGCATACCGAGGATCGACGAAACCGCCAAAGTCGACACGGAAAGGGCCATGTTCGCGGCTCGCGCTTCGCACAGGCTTGCTAGTGCACAGGCACAACGCGATGAAATAACAGACACTACATGCCCGTCAGTCTTCCCTCGACCAAGCAAACGACGAGTCTTTCAACCCACACGACCTTGGCAGCCGCCAGCCTCATGGCGCCGTCAAACCCCCATCTCGGCACCGCCTGTCCCAGCATCACCGGAAACCCAATCCCCCCCAGCGCGGACCCCATGGACACAAACCCCAGCGCCAGCCCCCTCCGTGCCTTGAAGTGCTGTCCGACGACGGTGAGTGCAGGCTGGACGCCAAACGAAACCGACAGGCCCATCAAGAAACCCTGGGTCAAGAAGACGAGCCAGAACTGACCAGGTTGGACGCACGAAAGCATCAACAAGGCTACCGTGATGCCGAATCCCGAGCCTACAAGTAACCACTGGATTGGCATCCACTTAGCATCCCCATTTTTCATCATGCAAACAAAAATCCCCCCTCCGCTGTCCCCGACGAGGAACACGTGCGGAGAAGACGTTATATATATGTGCATATACATGTGCGGCTTGGAGCGGCTTGGGAAGACGTACCTTGACGCCGAACCGATCACACAGCGCGCCCGAAAGCGCGCCCATTGCGTTGGTCAGCCCCATTTGCAGTGTCCCCACAAAGGCTATGGTGGAGCTCGAGGTGGAAGGGAGGAACTGGCGCGAGTAGTAGTCTTGGAAGAAGCCGAAGCTGCTCATGAGGCCGAAGGAGGCGTAGAAGACGAGCATTGAGCCGAGGACTGTGCGAGGGCCGGAGACGTTGGTGGGCTTTGTGCCGGTGGTTTCCGGCGAGGTGGAGGTGGAGGGGGGGCTGCTGGGAGGAGGGGTTGGGGGGAAGAAGGGGGTCGGGGTTGAGGACATGGTGGTGATGATGATGATGATGGTTATGAGGAGAAAAAGGCATACCATTTGGAGAGTTAGATATAGCTGGCATGTTGGAGTGGCCGTGTCGTCAGTACGTCGCGGTGGCGACAAGGTGGCACAACGATACCTTCTTACATTTCCCGCCGTAGTCGGGCTGGCAAAGGGAAAAGTCGGGAGGGAAGCGGAGGCCGGGTTGATGCTTTTCCTCCTCCTTGCTCCGCTCGTTGTGCTACAGATGAAGAGACTTTGAGCGCGTATCATGAGCAGGGTGGAGGCGGAGCGTGTGTGGTCTAGGGGGAAGTTGGCAATAGTAGACGAAGACTTGAGACCATGATGCTGTGCGATGCATTTTCATTCGCCTTCTACACGGACATCCATCCTCTTTCGACCCTCTGGCTTCTCCAGGTGTACCTTCCGTCGATGAAGCCGTGCCCGGGGGAGGAGAGCTGGATACGTGCAGCGCGGATATATGCGGGCTCCATTTGGATTGAAGCTGTCATTTCTTTTCTGACGGCTCGCTAGATTTGACAGTTGTCGTGATACCGGGCAATGTTACGTATGACGCGAGCAGATGGTTGGTGTGGGATTGGCTGGGGACGGCTTGGAGCGATTGGGTGGTGGGCTGTGACACGTTGGTTGGATTGCTGGTATGTTACTCAGGAGACGGGATTAGTCAGTGTGTGATTTTGTAGATGGGATTCTGGACGCGTTGGATTGTTGGACTGTTGGGTGAAGAGATTTCTCACATATGCAGAATTGTACACGATATTTGGAATTGTGGAGTGATTCATGTCTGTGGTCAGTGGGACGTTGACATGAATCTGGATCGGGATCAGTAAGCCCCCGATGCCTAATCCCAAAGTCTCTTTTGTCAGCGTTGACTTTTTGAGTATCATGATGATTTGACTGTGCATCTTATCACGCTAGTATATCATTGTCCACATACAATGTACAGTGCCATTCTTGTCATGAAGTTGGTATTATTGTCGTTCTAAATGCACACTCAATTAGAGCTAAAACAGCCAGTGGCCGTAGTAGGCGGCCAGAGAAGCAAGTATCAACAGCAATATGCTGCTCTTTCCAGCACCGTTCGCAGTACGCTAGTATGATATTTGGGTATGGTTAGCCCAGGACGTACAGCTAATATAGTGAGAGTATCGAGCTGCTCCCGCCAGCACAAGCGCATTAATGCGATTAGTTAAGAGATACACCCCCAGGCCCCGGGTGTCAGAGTAAAATCAAGAGACCCAAATGTAAATGAGATTTTGTTACAAGGGTAGCATAGCAAACAAGACTTTAGAGATGATAAACAGAGAACAAGAGCAAAGGTTGTACACGAGAACCTAAGCAAGGAAAATTGTGGTATCAATGTAGACAGACTCGCGCAACTCGGGAAGGAAAGAACATGCGATGTGTGCGTGAGATTACATGATAACAGAGAAGGCATATGGTCGCGTACAGTGCGTAGTTGTCAGATAAAGAAAAGAAAACTGGAAGCGGAGAGGACGCAGGAAAGAGACAAGAAGCGAACAGACTTCTCAATCTCCGTCTCACATCGGCGGCGTCCATTCTTGGCCAGGATAACTGGTGGCCTTCATGACGGGTTCGTCATCATCGAGAGCAGATAGCTCGAACACTTGCCTATGCTGACTACCGGTCCGCCCCCAATTACTTCCCCCACTGCTAAAGCTACCACCAATGCTACGTAAGCTGCCGACTTGACCGCCGCTAGAAACGCTGCGTTCGAGCTCTCTGGCTCGTGCCCTTGCTGCTTCGCGCTGCTGTCTTTCGCGCGCAATGGCCTCGCGGCGCTCTCGTTCGCGCTGCACGCGCTCCATGTGCTGGATGCTTTCTTGTTGGAGGAGCTGCCGACGCAGCGATTCGGCACCCATGTCCGATAATGTGCGTTGGGGAGATGCGGCCATTGAGGCAGGCTGGGGATGTTGCAGTATTGCGATGGATGGTTGTCGTGGTCTGGACTCTGCTCTTTGACTGCGGTGTTCTCCGTCCACGTTTGTATTGATGTTGGGTGGTCGGACCGCATCGGGGCGACTCTTGTCCATGCCTTCATTCGGGACACCGATGCCATCGTATGACGGTGGTGCCTCGTCGAGTATTTGCGCGTCGTATTCTGAAGGCCTATTCACTGGCGTCTGATAGGTGTCTTCTTTTGGAGAGGGATTTTGATGATATTGCTGTCCATCATTCTGATACATCTGCCCATCAGAAAGAGCAATTCTTGTTGATGAGTAAGGTAAGGCGGGGCGTGGATCCACTGTGCCAGTCGGTCTTGTCGAGTTACGCGATTCAGGTAGGGGGTATGCTGCCGGCTGTGGAGACGGCTCAGAACGTGCCGGGACTTGCTGCTCGTAGGCTGGATGGCGACGAGTTGGCAAAGGCTGTTCATAATGAGCCGACTCAGAACGTGGGGCCCCATAGGGCTGTGGAGAGCCTGAAGGTAAAAGCTCACGAAATCCACCTCCTTGCGCATGTTCATATGGAACTGTGTTTACAGGCGTTGTGTGTTGGGGGGTATGTGGCGAAGGTGTTCCGGCAGCTCGTTCAGCTTGTTGCTGCTGCTGAGCGTTGAAAAGAGCCTGCATGTACTGTCCCTGACGTGCCCGGACAATTTCTTGTTCCGTAGCTCCGGCCGGGAAATTGAGATGCCAGGGACGGTCTTGCTGAGACACCTCTGAGATACTGCCCATCCTTGGCTTGTGAGTTCCCTGAGCGCCATGATGAGATGGGTAGCTGTACAAGGAATCTGAACGCAATATCGGTGATACTACATGCATGTTACTGTCTTCTGGGTGTGACCGACTACTCTGATACATCTGGGATTGCCCAGATATTTGTGGAGAAATAGGTAGCACCCATGGATCCACATACTGCGTTTCGGGATGATCTGTATGCACTGCCTGAGCATGTTGAGGTGAATGCATGTATTCATCCTGTCTGTTTGAGTGAGCTACGTAAGCTCCAGATACATGACCGTACGCAGCAGGTATTGGGGTTGCTTCGTAGCTGGGCTCTGTTGAGGCAGCATTCTGTGAAATGTAGCTCTGGCCAGATCTAGGCGCGCCGGTTTGCCCCGGCCAGGGCGGATGCACATCCCGGCCTTGTAATGGGCGGGATAACTGTAGTTGATGTTGCTGCTGCCGCTCATGGTAAGTATCTCTATAACCGCCTTGCCCGTACGCAGCCTGCTCCCTATGACGCTGTATTTGTAATTGTTCGTACTGTTGCCGTTCAGCCACAGTCGTGACATAGGCCCCTCGATTATCCTCAGTTTGTTCATCATTAGGCCAGTAATACTCTCTGTGCGGAGAATTAGGAGGTGCTGGACGCAAACGGTCAAACAACGGACTATGGTTATGCACCAGGGAGCTGGCGCGCCCTGGACGTATGTTAGCCTGCGTCGAGTGCTGACCGCTTTGCTGCACCTGATGCTCTTCTACCAATTGCTTCGTTCGGAGAAACGCAGAGGGCTCCTCTGGACGGGTATCGGATATCGACGGTCTGGGTGACTCCGTCTGTTGGGCGGATTTGACCTGAATTGGTTTGTAAACTTTCTTTACAGAATCCCACTCACGACGGACCTGAGTTTTTGCAAAGTCTCCCTTGGCCTTTTGCGCTTTCTTGTCACCTTTCGACGACGAAAGTTTGAACTTTGTGACCATGCCATCAACGCTTGGGCCATCCTTACCAAAAATCGCACTTAGCCCCGAATTGCGTTTCGGCTTAGCGTCACTTGCAACGTCTGGTTGATTCGGCTGGCTAGGGTGATCAGGAACATTGGCTTCCGATTGCTGATAGGGGATGCCATAAAAGACTGCTGGATTCCTGTGCTTCTTTAGGTCAAAGAGTGATGATTTCTGGCTAGCCTGTGACTGCTGATCCACGCTTGGACGCTTGACCGATGAAGCTGGTTTTAGGCGCCCTGACCCTTCTGAATTCAAATTTGAATCAACAGAAACATTTTCCATATTTTGCCGTTGCTGTGAAGAAGCCTGGCCATTTCCACCAAATTTCTTGAATATTGACGAAATTTTTCCTTTGGAAGAAACCTTCTCATGTGGCCTCGATGCTTCGTAGACAGACGACTGCGCTGAGTTGGTGGACTTTCGCTTTTCCATATCCTGGCGAGACGTGTGATCTGTTTGTTGTTGCTCCTGCCCGAGGTCTTGGGATTGGGAACTGGTGGTTTTACTTTGTCCTGGTGGGAAACCTGGTACGATCTGAGTAACCGGCGAAACTCTTCTGGCTCGGGGTTGATGCAAAGCGAGGTTCGCAATGTGAGTGGTCTGGGGTTGCTGGTCATGTGCACCCGGTGTTCCTGGTAGTCGTTCTTGAGAGTTTGCCTCGCCAGAGGCATGAGGCGGGTCAATGTATGCGTGCTTCGCTGGTTGTGTAGGATCCAGTGGCTGGGCAGCCCGCAGGAAATCTTTTCGAGGTGCGTCAGGTGTAGGGGGCGATTGGACAGAATTTCCCGATGTGTCCAAAGGGTTTGCTGGAAGTCCAGAGTAGACCGCGCCCTCTTGAGATAATCGGTGCTGCTCAGCATGTTTTCTACGTTGCCTGAATGCCAGACGTACTCTTATATCGTCTGGAGATGCAGACTGATTGATTTGATCTTGGGGCTTTCCATCTTGGTCCGCATGTCCAGCAATGAAGCTCATTGGTCGATCTGTACTGTATCTTTGCTGCTCACCATCTTGGGATTCACGTGTTGCCTGAACATTGGCAGCCTCAGGCCTGGTTGGTGACTGTTGTGGTTCTGGACTGGGTACCCTTGGCTCTGAAACTCGCAACGGCTGGCCCATTTCGTCACGCAAGTCTTTCACAATTCCATTGTGATCAGCATAAAGATCCAAATCATTGCCTCGGCCATCCGGGGTGTGGGTTTCATGTGATGGGTGACTCTGCTTCGGAATCTGGGCCGAAGCTCTTGACTGCTTGTGAGACAATTGGGGCTGCATCCCGCGGACAGCGGATGGGTTCGGGTTTCCAGGAATATTTCGAGAACAAGGGGCGCTGCCTTCTTCGGAAACCATGGCAGATATCTGCGATAGGAGAGAACCACCAGTCTTTGCCGGGAGGGCCATGGTAGAGTTGGGCGCGGGCAACTCGTAGGCTTGGTGTCTTGATCTGGGGATGTTGTCCTTAAGATGTGCAAGCCCATCCGATGTGGCGCTTTGTGAATCGTCGTCACGCCATGTTGCGGCCTTTGCCGTCTCGGATTGACCTGGAACTATGCGCGGAGCCTGGGCGAGAGGCGTGGCTAGATGACTCTCATTGTTCATCGCACCCAGCTCAGTGGCATCAGACGGCGACGGAGCGGCAGGACGGCGGCGGTGCCATGGCGAAGCGGGTGGATTAGTATGTAGTCTCCTGCACGGCGTGAAAAGGCGACGCAGGAGTACAGCGCGTCTGCGAGGTGTCAGCTTAGACCCCCGCCAGGTTGGGGCTTAGCGGAGCTTCCCCATATATGCATTCGTGTTGCCCCGAGCCGCGGGCCTGAAAGCTGTACGTAGCGGCAATCTCTCCAACGGCATTACTTGCTTTCGTTAGCCCTCCCCCCAGCTCGACTTGGCGAACCATAAAATGGTCTGAAGGGGCGTCGTGCACCTCCCTCCGATGATCGTCATCATCCTTGGCCCTAGTCCGCCGCTCCTCATTACCTCTGAGATGGTACACCTACCGGTAATTTACAGCCTGCATCTCTGTCTTCTAGACGCTCGCTGCTTGCAAACCCTGCAATGCCATCGTGAAGGTGTGCAGACAATCGTTGGTCTGTGTTATCAATTCTGCCCATTTACCCAACTAGAGCAATCCAAATAGGTCTGGCACCATCGGCCTTTGATCTCGTATTCGGCACCAGTCATGTCGAGATGCGTTCTATTCACAAACGACTTTGTCAATCGTAACTGGCATGCCTAGCGAGATAAAATGGAGCCCAAATCATGTCCTGGATGTACGCGCTAGGGGTGGATCATGGTTCCATGTCGGCGGCTGATCATCATCACTGTTATCGATGTCCTTGGTTGCGAGTCTGTTAGCAAGCCCAAACTGATATCTATCGACTTAGAGGTGTCAGACTCAGCGATTGGAAGAAGATGCTGGAAATTGAGTGCAACTTCTGCGAAAATGCTCAACTCTTTCATGATGACTGGAGGCACCGGGTCCCGGCTTGGAGATTACATTGCAATAGATACAGAGATATAGAAGAGGCTACCAGTCGTAGAGTGTAAAGAAAAAATAATCGTATATCAAAGTACCCAAGCAAAAGGTCAAAAACGCCATATTGAAGTTCAGGCGAACAGATCCAGATACCTCTCATAGCTTCTTAAACAAACAAGACAATCCCTAATAGTAGTCACAGCATATACCATAAAGGAGCGAAATCACTTCTCTGCCTTTTCGCGCCCAAAGCGACTCTTGCCTTTGGCAAAAAGGCCCTTGGCACTAGTCATACCCTTCCCACCCAGTACGTTGGCAGTGTGCAGCAGATCTTTGCCCTTCATCTGCACCTGCTGGTTCACAATCCGTCCACCAAACCCAGACCCAGAAGGTGTGTTGGCAGTTGGAGAGGTGGTATGAGCAGGAGCGGCCGCACTGGCATTATTACGCTGTTCAGCACTTGACTCGTGGCTACTTGACCCACCCAGTTTCCCGAACAAAAGCGAGCCAGTGTGCCTGTGACGAATAGAGCCAGTAGGCGCTCGTTGCACTAGATATGTCTGCGTTGCCAACTCGGGCTTTGCATCCAAAGTTGCTGTCAGCCAATCATTTAACCCATGGTCTACATTCGCCCAATATTCCCGGCTCTTGTTGTACGTATCGATTCGTTCCGTTGCCGAATTGAGTGTTGCGATCTCTCGAGCGCCTAAGGGCTTGTCTGTGCCTGGCGACTTGGTAGAAGATTCTTGCGCTGCGGACGCTATAGGCGCTGCAGCAGGAGTCTGAACTTGTTCATTGCGTGCATCAATGGCGGGCTGTGGTTCTGCAGGTTCCGGCGTTGTGGGTTTTTCAGCCAATTTGGGTTCTTCAGACACCGCGGGAGGCGGATCGTGTTCGGCAGTAAAGCGTGGAGGAAGATCCACAGCTTCGGGATTTTCTTCTGTATTCACAACATGAAGACCCGGTGAACGCGTAGCTTCCCGAGCGGGGCTGGCTATAGCCTCTGTAGGGTCTAAAAGAGGAGAAGGCTCAGTCGGCTTTTCGCTATCGTAGACAGGATCAGGCTTGGTAACAGTCGGAGTATGACCAGTGTGTACAGTAATACCAGGAAGAGCCACTGGTGATTGCTGATGTTCCTGTTCTACAGCTCGTTCCCCAGCGGATGTAGGCTTTTCGGGCTCACGTGAGGCTGTTGCAGGCTCTGCTGGGGGGGTTTCCTTTCCTGATTCAACTGGCGTTTGCATCAGCGAATCACCCCCTTCCCAACTGAACCTCTTGATGGCAGGTTTTGTGGGGTCTTCGGATTGTGGGAGAAATGCGACAGTCGCTGCTTGTGATGGGTCTTCGGCTTTGGTCTCGCTCTTTTGAGAAGACTGACGAGAGATACGGTCCTCTTCAGCCCAATAACTCTTGTACTCGTCAGGGAAGATTGAGCTGGCACGATTTGTACCAGGGCTGGGTGATTGCAGTGAAGTTAAACTTGGTTCATTCGCTGGTGAGTCTGGGATATTGAGAGGCCTTAAACTGGCAACAATCTCCTTTCGCAAACGATCGCTTTCTTGATCCTCGGCAGAAGTATCGGTGCTGAGTTTTTGATCAAAACTTGGGCGAGTCAAAGGATCCTCCGCAGTTGGCGAGGGGCTTTCTTTCAAGGGAGGCGATGGTGGAAACTCTGGGTTTGGAGTGTCCTTTTCAGGAGGTGTAGGTGGTGCGCTTGAATTAGATGTTATCGTGCGATCAAGCTGCAATGGCCTAGGTAGATAGATGTTGCCATGCTCAACAGATGGATTTCTTTCCTTCTGAGTTTGAGACGAGTTTTCATGAATCCCAACAGTCGTGCGGATAGATTCAACCATTGCAGCCCCGGCGTTTCGAAGAGCGGCCATTGGGTCGGAGTTGTCTGCCTCGGTTGAAGGAGCTTCGGCAACCGATTGCTTAGCCGTTGTAGGCGTCAAGTCGAGACTTTCAGAGGAAATTTGGTATTTCTCCACATTGCCTGACCCCTGATCCTGCTCCCCATGTTCTGAGGGGGTCATGACTGTGGTCGTGTATGATTCCCATTGGCCGGGTAGGTGAGGACGGAACTCTTTGACGGGAGTGCTGGGTTTTGATGGACCGGTTTTTGTTGGAGACCCTGCACGCGAATTGTTCCGGCTTCGCTCCCATGACTGAACGCTATTTCTTGAAAGATTCGACTGTGTTGACCCACGTCTTGAGGAAGCCACATCGCCAAACTTACCGGCCAGCGCCTGCACACGGCCTTTGCTGGGTGATTCTGAATAGTCGTGGGGTAAAACATCTTCGACGGGGGATTGTGCATGGTGGGACTCTAGGAACGTGTTCTGCGACTGACGCTGCGCGGCTCCTAGATCCAGAACCCCACTGCTTGGGCGGCTGTTACTTGAGGTGGCGAGATCCGCTTCGCGATTAGCATATGCAGAAGACGGCCCCTTTAACCCGCCGTCCATAGCTTCAGGACTTGCGTCGTCTTCGGTCAAGAAGAGGGCGGATTTTGGTCTTGGTGCGTCTTTGTTGGCTGCTAGGACAGGCGAACGAGCGGGGCTGTCACCGCGTGTCGGCGTAGCAAGGCCACTACGAGGGGTAGACGAGCTTGAAATGTTTCGGGAGTGGCCCGGAGATGGCTTTTGTGGAACGTGGTGCAGCGAGTCAACATTGTTCGTTGGTGTTGACTGGGTGACGGGTGTTGTGATTTCACCAGGCTCCTCCTTAATCACGGGTGTATTTCCTTCTGCTTGGTTGCGCATCTTTAACACTGAAGTAGCAGAGCTAGGGACGCGGCTCATGATTGGGCTAATACCAGAAGTGCTTCCAGTATTGCTTCTCAGAAGGTCTGAGCCCGTGTCGTTGGACGTCGGTGTTGGCGGAACCGAGCGCTGGTCATCAATACGAGTGAATGCCTGGTCGACAACAGAGCGTAGATCCTGATCATCCGGCGGTGAGTCGGCAGGATGTTTCTGCTGGGAGGGGCTGGGGTCGGACTGGATGGGTCTGGAACCAAAGTCCGGTAGATAGTCGCTTTTGCGCTCGGCGACGGTTTCCATGGACGGCAGGGATTTCCCACCCTCGTGAGCGAGCCCTGCATCATCCCGTGTTGGTGATGAAAGAGAGTCTAGGGCGGGTCGTGATGATTCCAGCGACGGACGTTCCTGATCTTCTTGGTGGCGCTTGTATATGTCTGCTGGTCTGATAAGAGGCAGCGGCTTATCCGATGCACTGCCGGTGCGCGGTCGTGGGGAAGTAGCTATCGGCGAAGTTGCCTGGCCTATACTGCTTTTGCGCGGAGGGAACTGGGATTGTGAAGGAGGAGTGAAATCAGCAGGCACCTGCGACATACGTGTCTGCAGTGGTGGAGGCACTGCAGAGGGGCTGAAATCACCCCTCCCTCCCATGTCATAGCCTGCACCAAAGGCATTCCCATCTGGCAACCCCTGGGGTTCTCTGTGTGGCTGGGCATGAGCGTGCTGAGGCTGAGGAACGGTCGATGAGAATGCGCGCTGTTCCTCTCCACGCTCAAACGAGTTCCTGCGGGCTTTTGGCAGTGGTGCTTGGAGGGAGGGGTCGGTGAAGCTTCGCGAGGGCTGCTCTGTACGCTGGGCATAGTATCGCTGGGCGAGAGGTTGGGCATTGTGGGGTTCCTGGTTCACGCCGTATTCGTCGTACTCGTCGTAGTCGCCCCAGTCGTCGCCGTCGTAGGCATTCTTCTTTGCTTGTACCCATTTCTTTGTTTTGGAGCGATTGACATTTGTCTTGAAGGACACAGGCTGGCCGGCAGAGAAGGGTGAGGCGCTGCGATCGCTACTACGAGTCAGTCTCGCTGGAGGGATTGCGCAGAGGAGCAAGACCTACAGCGGCGACCTGGCTTCCTCCTGGAAGCGAAATGGTCCAGCCATGGTGGTGGACAGCCAAGTTGCGTGGATCGGGTCTGCACAGCACGATATAGCGTAGGGCCTCTACCGGGGCTAGGCCCAAAGCCGGCTATGTCCTAGAGCGCATACAATGGTAAGAGGGGGCTGGGCGACTATCTGCAAAGACAGACTGTCCAACAAGAGAGCTGTCTTCAGTTCACCGCACGAGTGTAGGCGTGGGTGAGTAAGGGGCTGTGACGCAGGGAGAGTAGCTGCAGCAATGGTAGGTAGGTTGCGAAAGAGGGGAGTGTGGATAGTGCCGACCGAGCTTCCGGGAATGATACGTACGTCACCTGGTACGCACGACCAAGGTTCAATCTCACCAAACACGACAAATCGGTCCAAACGCTAACGGCAAGGAGTCGCAATAGGGGTCAAGGAGAAGAGTGAGAAAGTTGAGGAGCGAGACATTTATTTGCCCGGCTTGCCAATTCTCTTGCACGGCTTGAGGGTGATGCAGCGGCGGGGCGCAGGGCTGGGCGCCACAGCAGTTCCTGGATGGTTGTGGCGCAGGCAGCCATAAATGGAACCATCCGGACAAGGGCCCCCCTCTTGGAACTAACACGTTCCCCCAACCGCCCTCGACTTTCCATCCCAATTTCCCCCATATCCGCCGCGTTTTCTCCCACAAGCGAGCCCGAGCGTGTGCCGCTCACCATCACACACTGAGAACTACGATCAGTCTCATAGCCACAGTCGATACACGTAGCCGTTGCCCGAGCACCATTGCCAAGTCGCAGCGCCTGGCCACCCTGCCGATACGCGGCGCGCTGCCCCTTTCCGCTTCGACGCCTCGACGCCTCGACTTGTTTACACGCTGTAACTCGTAGGCATCATCATGGCCGTCTCGATTCAAGATCGTACCGAGGAATTCCGCTCGATTCTTGCACAGGCCCAGCGGCGACAGGCGCAGTCCAAGACGGGCGCGCAGAGGCAGTCGCTTTTGACGGCACAGGAAAAAGCCCAGGCAAATGCCAGCCCCCGGCGTCAACGCTCCGAGTTTGCGCGCAATGCTGCAGAGGTGGCGCGCGGCGTCGCGAGCACAATGCAAAAACTGGAGCGACTATCACAACTAGCTAAGCGCAAGACGCTCTTCGATGACCGGCCGGTCGAGTTTGACGAACTCACGTTTGTTATCAAGCAAGACATGTCTGCGCTCTCTGGGCAGGTGCAGGCGCTACAGCAGATGAATGTAAAACTACATCCCAAGGCGAAGCCCGGGCTAGACCAAGAGGGCGAGCACAACAGCAATGTCGTCATGTTGTTGAAGGACAAGCTGCAGAATGTAGGCACAAACTTCAAGGATGTGCTTGAAGTGCGGACCAAGAACATGCAGGCATCCCGTTCGCGGACGGAGCAGTTCCTTTCGTCGGCTGCGCAGCAGTCCCACAGCAGCCTCGAGCCCGGCAGGACCGACTCGCCACTCTACCAGACACCCCAGCGAGGACGATCACCGGGAGGATTTGGCCGAAACAGCAACGCAGTGCAGCAGGACTTGCTCTCTCTCGAGCTGTCTGGGTCATCTGCGTTGACGCGGGGAGGGGCGCAATCAGACGCGCAGCTGCTGCTCATGGAAGAGGCGCAGCCACAGAACATGTACATTCAAGAGCGAGGGCGAGCCATTGAGTCGATCGAGTCGACGATCCAGGAACTCGGTGGCATCTTCAGTCAGCTGGCACAGATGGTGTCTGAGCAGGGAGAGCAGATTCAGCGAATTGATGCCAACACCGAGGATGTCGTCGACAACGTCGAAGGTGCGCAGCGAGAGCTGATGAAGTACTGGAGCCGGGTGCAGGGCAACCGATGGCTCGTGGCAAAGATGTTTGGCGTGCTAATGATCTGTAAGTGTGGCTTGGGCATGTTGGCCTGTGTGACAGCAAGCTAACGCGGGACAGTTTTCCTTCTTTGGGTACTCATTTCTGGTTAGCGTCGTATGTAGGATTTTGTACATTTGTGCATGGCTGGCGTTGGGAAAGGGGACAAGAGACGATGCTGGGTCGGTCTGGCATGGCTCTTGGCGGAGCGCTTGTTGCATGAGGCGTTGAGCTCTGGTCACGTGTGCCTTTCTATCTTCTTGTATTGATTTCATTTCTATCCATGTGTGCATGGACGAGTTCACGCTACATGAGTGGGGCAGGTAGAGATTTGTAATAGAGTGTACTGTACGGTGCTCGTGGCGAAGGTGTATAACCGTGTTGGACGCATATGTTTTGTCTAGGCAAGGAGGTGTCTGGAGTAGTGTGTAGGTGGACTTGTGCACATAGGTGTATACACAGTAGCTCACGCTGTGGGTAGCCGTCTGTGCACAGGGAGTTAGCTGCATATGTAGGCAAGTATGGCGTGCGGGCCGCTATGTCTAGTCGCTTAAGTCGGCAGTAGCAGTGTGGCGACGCCGTCAGGCCGAGTAGACTTGTGTCACCTGAGCATGGCACTTGAGAGTGCAGGTAGAGCGTGTAGCTGGGGGAGATGGCGAGGTGCGAAGAGAGCGGTACGGAAACATGCAGAGCTGGCGGTGGTGGGGAGCGTCTGATTGGCTGCCGGTGACGGCATGCTACCGAAGCTAGCCTGCTCGCTGTATCACCAATGTCGCGAACAGAGATGGCATCGACTGTACACGGTAAGCTCCCACTAGCACGCCCGGCAAGACTGGCGGTTTGGCGGTGGGGAAAGGAGCCGCGTCGCTCCGACACAGATGCAGTGGCTTCCAGGCGGGAAAGTGACGGACGCGCCGCTGGTGGTGATGGTGATGGTGATAGTCATGGTCATGGTCATGGCGAGTGGTGGCTGGTGGCTGGGGTGACAGTTGACAGACGCCACCCCACGGCTCATGGGCCGGGAGTGCTGGATGGAGTAAGGCGGGCATGGGATAGCCTTATGGCAGCACTACGCCTATGCATGCGCCTATGCATGTGCCTACAGCAAGACGACGAGCGGGAGTGCGGACGAGATGACGACAAGAGACGGCGCCACGTCGGCCGGACGGGTACAGGCACACAGCTTCGTCCATGGCGTTTCACCGTGGCCTGCTGGCTGCCGGCTTGCGGTTGGCAGAGCATAGGCGGTGCACATTGTGTGGGCTGGGTGCATGCATGCATGTGGATTAGATACGTAGGTACCAGTACGTGAGCACACATGCACACTCATCTCCACCCGCCCGTCTGCCAATTAATTGCGCCTCGCCCGCGTCGTGTGTGCTGGCTCGGCCGCTTGACCACTCGACCGCTCGACCACTCGGCCGCGCCTGCATGTCTTGGGTGCCACCACCTCCTTCTTCCTGACATCACCCTCAACCACCCGCTCGCTGCATGCATGCGCGCTCCGGCGCAATGGCTGACCACATGTGGGACCAACCCCCATCCCTCACCACCGCTCCCATCTTCGACCATCAAATCTATCTCTCCGAGGCCCTGGGCCTGCCGGCCCACCAGACAGAGGACGACCTGGATGCCGAGCTCGTCGTGCTTGCCCGCGACGCTGGCATCCACGATCCCTATCGCTTCGTGCCCTTGCCAGCAACAATCTCGCGCGCCATGTCTACCCTGACCCTCGACAGCGACCAGACAAGCTCGCGCTCCATGCACTCCCAGGAGACCCAGTCCACAGGCTTCACCTCGCCGCCCTCGCGTACTTCTCGGGACCGTATCTACTCTGCTGACTACATGCTGGCCAAGAGGATGCCTCCAGCCCTCGCCCAGGCTTCTCAGCACGAGCATACTCGCAGAAAGCGAGGTTCAGCCCTGTTCTCCTTGCTTCGGAAAGAAGCGAGATACTTTGCCACCACTAGCCTGCATTCACGTAGTTGCCCTTCGGCATTGCATCGCAAAGCCCCGGCCAAGTCACTGCCTGCAGAGTCCGTGTGTGGTCATTGCGGGAGCCCGCTGCGACGCTCACTATCCGAAAATGTACTGACAACAAGCGAGCTGGGTCTTCTTGCGGGAGTCGATACCAAAGCATCAGCCGTATCACTAGACGCACCGTCATCCCCACATGACGGTCCTCAGATCTCCAAGCCGTCTTCCTCGGAATCCAACATGACAGCTCGGCATGTCGAGCAAGACCCAGCCAGCACTGGCTCTGCCTTGGCCCTAGAAGCGTTCAAGAGCTTCAGACTTCAGCAGAAGGAGCAATGGGATAGGGTCTCGACGTTTGAAAGTATCCAAAGAAAAGCCCTCGCAGCACACTACCGGTGCGAACTAGAGCGACTGCAAGTAAACTACGAAGCCCGTAAGAAGGAACGCATGAAGCAGGTATGCATACAATCTGCCACTTCTTACCATGTCACTTCGCTCACAGCCCACAGCACGTAGATGATGTAGATCGATTAGAGGAACGGCAATTGCTAGCTGAACACGACCTCCTAGAAGCCCAAGCCCAGGAAACACAAAACGTAGCAACAGCACTAAAGTACATCGAGGCCTACTGTCTCGGCACCAACACTTCACAAGAGCAAACCCACACCGTAACCGAAGACGACTTCAAAAAGCTCTACCACCAAAAAATGCTTCAACAAGACCTGCCCCGAAAACACTCCAGCGCCATCAACGTCCTCCGCGCACGCCAGGAAGTCGACTTCAAGCGCCGCCTCGAAACCCAAGAAGCCGAGCTCCGCCAACTAGACTTGGACCTGAAAAAAGAAGAATCTACCAAAGAAGCCGAATACAAAAAAGATGTCGACCACCTTGAGCTACTGATTGAATCGCGCAGACGAAGACTCCAGCAAAGATGGGAGCTCCGCTTTGAAATATGGAGGCTCGACTGGCAGAATCAGCACAAGACGACGATTGTCCAGAAGCTGGAACATGAGGAGTGGCCGGAGAGGGCAAGAGAAGGCGAGGGAAAAGATGACGTCGTTGTCATTCCTGATGCGAGTGCTTTGGCGCAATTTGCGAAGGTGGCTGCGTAAGGAAAGTTTAGCCAAGTATTTTCTTTGGCGTCTTTGTATGCTTTCTTTATCCGTCTTCTTCTTACTTTTTTCTCCGTTCTGTTGCCGTTTTTCTTTTCTCCCCATCGTTCGATCTGTATTCCTTGCTTTCTCTTCTTCTTTTTTCCAAACATGCGAAATGACGCTCACGCTTCTTCTTTCCTTTTATGCATACCCCCACCTTTTCTTTTTCTCCCAGTCAATTTTCTTTAGCTTCTTTTTTTTTCAATAAGCGTGGCGTTTGCTCTGGTGATATAGCCATTACGAAACCCTTTTTTTCCGTTTCTTCTCTTTTTTTTTGTTACAAAAACTCAGTGGCTCGTGGGCTTGCATTGGGTTCAGCTGGGGAGTACAAACTCTGAAGAAGATTTTTCCTTCTCTTCTTCCTTTTCCCTCTCTCATTTCGACGTTTTCTCGTTTTCGAGCTGCTAACGGCTGTCGCTATTTAGTATATATACCCCCGTTCGTCTGTTCCTTTTTTTTTCCTTTGTTCGTTGAGTGTGCTTGCGAGCGATTAGATTGGACGAATGAAACGTTTATGTAGTCGATGCCTCTTCTTCTTCTCTTCTGTTCTCAGGAGAGTATTGTTGTAGATTATTTGGTTGCGCAGTGGAGATGGAGAGAGAGCAAGTATGTATATATGGAACCACATATATGTGTACGGATGACAATGTGGGATTGCGAGTAGTGGAGTTTGGCACTCTGCTGTACAGTCAAGGAGGAAAGGTAGCAAGTGCTCGATGGCCTTTCCTTTCAAACCATGCATAGGGTATCTCTACGTGTCATTAAACCTGTCTTTACATGTGCATCGTTGACAACGGTTGGGGAGAGATGGAGAGGGCAAGAGGCAATGGTCAGAAGCCCACGGTCCCTTGACCGCGAGTAATGTCGCCATTATACTGCTCCACCGGCGCAAGCATGTCCCACTGCAGCCCACCCTGGACATCAACAGCCGGCGGCAAACCAGCCAACCCCATGCCCAAATCCATCTCCATCTCCTCCACCTCACCACCATCATCATCAACAAGCGCAAGGTGATCAAAGTGCGGGTTGAAAATACCCGGCCCACTGCCCAAATCATGTACGCCCTTGGCATCAGGCTCCAGACAAGGCAGCATAGGCGCCGTAGCACCGCTGGTGAAGTACGGGCCAGGCGTCTCTGGCATACTGGGCGTCGCGGAATCGGCAAAGCGATTCATCGACTCGTCGAAGCCACCGATCCAGAACTGGCCGCCCGTCATGGCGTCGCGCTCCAGGATCCCTTCTTCCACTTCCGCGTCCGACATGTGGTGCTCGGCGCGTAGGTGGCGGCGGAGATCGCGATCGAGGTAGAAGCGGTAAGCGCAGGTTTTGACGAGGCAAGCTACGTCGCGGTCTTCTTCGTAACCCACGCCGGTGAGCATGGTGAGCATCGAGGCTTCTGGTTTCTTTTTGGACTTGGCCGCTTGTCGCACCTGCTTGCGGTTGCCGAGGCCGAGGTGGTGTTTTCGGATGTGCTGGTCTAGTGAGGACCTTGCTTTGAATGAAGCGCCGCAGGCATCTTGCCCGTTCCAGGCCTGGAGGTCTGCGTGCTTGGAGGCTTGCACAGCTTCTGCTGCACATACGTAGTTGAATTGCTTGTCGTGAACATTTTGAATGTGCACGGTGAGGTTGTGCTTTCGGTTGAATACACTCTCGCAACCCAACCTCGGGCATGGGTACTGTCGTTGTTCCTGTGGATCGCCATGTGCGGTTTCGAAATGTGTCTTGAGTGAAGATGCGCTCTTGAATTTCTGCCCGCACTCTGTGCATACTGGTGGATGAACCTCGGCTGTATGGGCCTCCAACTCTTCTTTGGTCGCAAACGAGGGTAGTTGCGGTAAGCCTGCAGAATCGGTCTGCACATTGACTTGGCCATCAATGCCCACACATAACATGCAGAAATGACCTTGCTTTTGCGTCTCGTTGTGTGCTCGATGCACGTGCCGTTGCAACGCGCCCTCAGTCTGAAACCCGCTTGTACACTTCTGACCTGTTTCCTCATCCACATGGCTACAGACATATGGCTTGACTGCCAGATGCTGACTCTTGACATGTGCCTCGAGTACTTTCGCCTTTCTGAATGATTCATTGCAAGGTGGATATTCGGTGCAGTGGAATTTGGACTCGTGGACATCCCTGTGCCTTTGTAGCCTGCCATTGGATGTGAAGCTCTTCCCGCAACCATTCCAATCGCATACGAATGTTCGTTCGGTTGCCGGATCGCTATGAGCATTCTTCAGGTGGCGCTGCAAATGGTCTTTGCGAGGGAACGTCTTATCGCATCCTAATTCGGTACAGGCAAACGGACGTTCCTTGTTATGGCTTCGCATGTGTGTCTCGAGACGGCATGGTCGGTTGAATCGCTGGGAGCACGTAGGGCAGACATAATTCCACTGCCGGCGGGCCTCGCTCTCTGCCCTCAATTTTCCATTATCGGTGTAATTGACCCTCCAGTCAGCTGAATCGTCGGAAGCGTAGTCCAGCTCCGTGGTGTCCGCCGCAGCACCTCCGAACATGTTAGGTTTTAGACATGACCATGCTGTGGTAGCCATACCTGTTCGAGACCTTTTTGGAGGAGTGTAGTTTCCCTCGCCCGTGACCTTGCGCTTCAAATCCATGGTGGTGTCGAGAATATGGCAAAAGGCTGCTCGTAAATGCAGAGGGTGTTAATTGAAATTCAGGATCCACTGTATTTTGGACGCGCCAAGATTTCACGCGCTAGTGCCTGCGCCGGCCGGGACAAAGTCCAGAGCTTTCTTTCTCTGCCTGGCGCATCGGGTACACCACCTCACCGCAACACCGCCCGCACGCAAAAGCACACCCGTTTGAAACCCCAACTTCTGTTCTACAGATTTTACCGCGATCATGTCTGACAACGGTGACGACTACGATGGCGGCGCCGGAGACATGTATGTGCATCCATTCCTCAGTCGCAGAGTCTCAAGACCTGGATGGCCCAAGTAAACATGGCTGACATGACCAGCGATGAGCCTCTTATCGAGTTCGATGAAGAAGCTGAGCCTGATCTCATGGACGACGAGGACGACCACATGGGCGGCGGCGGTGAGGACCCAGACAACGCCGACCCCAACGACGACAACGTAGTGGTATCCGGCGATGCCAGCGCGGCTGCAGCAGCCAGAGAGGCAGCCAAAAACACTGTCACGAGCGAGAAAGACAAGAAGGTCCCCAACGACAAGCGCACAACCACGCCGTACATGACCAAGTACGAGAAGGCGCGTGTGCTCGGTACAAGAGCGCTCCAGATCAGGTACGCGCAAGGCTTTGGACTCCTTGGACGCGGCAAGACTAACGTAACCTTAGTGGAAACGCCCCGGTATTGATTGATGTGGAAGGCATGACGGATCCTCTCCAGATTGCTGCCAAGGAATTGCAAGAGAAGAAGATCCCACTGGTTGTACGGAGATATCTGCCTGATGGTTTCTACGAAGACTGGACTTGTGAAGAGCTCTTGACATAAAGGGGCAGTCAGTGGTGTTGCATTTGGCGTGGAGTTTGATTTGCTGTTGGATCATCGGGTATATCGGCGAATGGAGTCTTATCTGAGTGGTTGCGCAATTATATCCCGAATCTCACCCGATTCCCGTTAACTCCAAGCCTTCTCCGCCGTATATATGCGGACCCGCGGATCTGATTCCTATAACGAGCCAAAAGACTAGAGTAAGGTGGGGTAGCTAACGTAGCTATTCATTCCCCCCGCACTAATTTCAGGCACAACGTCACTCCATGCGGCAGTTTACAAAACTTCTAAAGGCCCCTCGATTTGCATCTGTATTACAACCTTCTGCACCGCTTTTTTCTTACCATATCTTACGATCCACCATGTCTTTCGAAACTACCGCCACCATTGCCTCCTTTGGGGGCAAGCTTCTCAAGCTTAAGCACAAGTCTGCGAGCACAAACACAGACATGGAGCTGAACATGTTCCTACCGCCGCAAGCGCTCAAGTCCGGCGCAAAAGTGCCTGTACTTTTTTACCTTTCAGGTCTCACATGTACCGGCAACAATTGCTCAGAAAAGGGCTTTTTCCAGCACGGCGCAGCTCAGCACGGCATTGCCGTGGTATATCCCGACACTTCACCAAGTGTGTAGATAATGCAGCAAGACCTCAAGCACCTTGCTAACCCACTATGTTAGGGGGTCTCCAAATTGCAGGCGAGGATGAATCGTGGGACTTTGGCACTGGCGCAGGCTTCTACGTAGACGCTACCAAGGATCCCTGGTCAAAGGGCTACAACATGTACTCGTACATCACCAAGGAACTTCCCGATGCGCTCTTTTCGTCATTCCAAGAGCTGGATTCTAGCAGAATTAGCATTACAGGTCACAGCATGGGAGGTCACGGCGCGTTGACACTGGTAAGTCGGACATGACGCGGTAACTCAACTGCCGGCACTAACCCCTGCTCCTAGTTCCTCAAAAACCCCGGCAAGTACAAATCGGTCTCCGCGTTCGCGCCCATTGCCAATCCAATCAACTGCCCGTGGGGACAAAAGGCATTCAAAGGATACTTTGGCGAGGATCAGCAACAAAAGTGGAAAGAGCACGATGCCTCTGAGCTTGTAAAGCAGTGGAAGGGTCCTCTAGAGATTCTCATTGATGTTGTGCGTATCTCGAACTGGCAGACTCGAGGTCGTTTTCGCTAAGACATGCTAGGGCACCGGAGACAACTTCTACAAGCAAGGGCAGCTGCTACCAGAGAACTTTTTGGCGGCGGCCAAGGAAGCTGGCAACGACAAAGGCATTCAACTCCGCATGCAGCCCGACTATGACCACAGCTACTATTTCATGGCATCATTCGCTGACGAGCATGTTGCTTGGGCAGCAAAGCATTTGGGAGCGTAGTAAGTTTTGGTGATTATTGTTGCTACCGCAGACTGTTTACGATCACAGAAGCAACGCAGACTTTAGAGGAAAGCTATAGACCGGTAACGGCATTAGTTTGGGGTTAGCATGAGCTGGATGCGTGTGCTTGTTACGATCTAGCGAGGCCCACTCTCCAGCATAGATACTCGATTCGCAGGAAGCTACAATTTCTCCAGTGAACATTCACAATAAGGCCTTTTTTATAATACGAATGCAAAAGCCCGCCTGTAGACCATTTTAGACTTGAATTGAGACTCCGAATCGCGTGATAGCCCTAGCCACGTATAGTCCTGTGACAGAGCACGCGATCTGCCAGTGATGTTGGAGAAGCAGCGCCGGCGACTATTTTGGTGCGCACGTGTCATTAGGTGAAATTGGGCTGAGGACATCCCACCATGAAAAGCAGGCTTGGCACTCCCACTCCAGTCATTGCATAGTTCTTTTCGCTCACCACGACTCAGCAAAAAACCGTATTTACTCTTAATTTTCTCATACCGATACTGCTCTCTTATGAATTCGAGACGAAGCTCGAACCACGTCCTTGACCAGAAATCAGCCCTTGCACACGCCGTACGTCAACCCCTCGTGCCCCGCCTCTCTGCCTTCACCGCTGTAACGCTTTCACGATGCAGGCTTCACGCCCTACTCTATGACCCAATAGCCGTCCCATCGCCTGAATTTCTTCTTTCACCAAATCCGATGCGCACTACATAATCCAGAACATATCCGCTCCGACTTGTTACCTAAAACCTGCCTGTCTGGCATCGAGCAAGTGGAGGCAATGGAGGAACAAGTATGTGTGCCCGATTGCCTTGCTTGACCAAGTACCTTGCAAGCATGCTAACACGGTCATGTTCAAGGTCGAAAATGCCATCCAGATTGCCGCCGACCCGACATCCAGCCAGGAGGTGCGCGGCCAAGCTATAGGGTACCTGGAACAGCTACGCTCAGAAGGCTCCGCATGGCAGGCAGCCCTTTCGCTCTTCACGCGCAACCCTCGCGCCACCGATTTCGTCCGTCATACCTCGCTCGATCTCGTCAACAATGCAATCCAGGAGCACCGCCTGGATGAGCAAAGCACCACATACATCAAAGACACCCTCATGAACCACATCAGCCAGTCCTATGTGCCTGGAAGTGGGGCTGCGGATACAAGCCATATTCAGAACAAGCTGATGCAGACTATCACATACCTTTTCGTCGCCTTATATCCGTCTTCATGGCAGTCTTTCTTCGACGATTTCCGTGCCCTGGCTGGTGACCAAGTTGCAATTGGTAGTGTGAATACAGCTACAACGTTCCTATACCTCCGTATGCTTGGCCAAGTCCACGATGAGATTGCAGATCAATTGGTCACACGTTCGGAATACGAAAAGAAGCGGAACACAGAACTGAAGGATCTCATTCGACAGCGGGACGTACAAAAGATTGCCGCTTCCTGGCAAGAGATCCTCGGCAAGTGGCGAGAGACGGATCTTGGGCTCATGGAGATGTGCTTGAGGACTATCGGACGCTGGGTTAGCTGGATCGATATAAACTTGGTCGTAAACCAGACTATGATCACCACTTTCCTGGAGATGGCTGGTCAGCAAGGTATCGCTGACCCTGAGAGTGCTGCTGGAAAAGTGCGCGATGCTGCCATTGATACCTTTTCAGAGATTGTTGGCAAGAAAATGAGTCCATCAGACAAGATTGAGCTGATTACTTTCCTGAATCTCTCTGAAGTTGTTGGTCAACTCATCAATAGTCCAGCTTTGGCTGAGTTCCACAGTCCAAATTACGACAACGACCTTGCAGAGACGGTCGCCAAGCTTGTTAACAACATTGTTTTTGACATTGTCAAGATTCTAGAAAATGGAACAGTCGAAAATCACATTCGGCAGCGCGCAGACGACCTCATTCGAATCTTCACGCCGTATCTCCTACGTTTCTTCGCCGACCAGTACGACGAAGTATGTTCCACCGTCATTCCGTCCCTCACAGATCTCCTTACCTTCCTACGAAAACTGCAAAAGAAGACAGGGTCTGTACCCTCGCAGTATGCCGTTGTTTTGCCGCCAGTCCTGGACGCGATCATTGCGAAGATGAAGTATGATGAAACAGCATCTTGGGGTGAAGAGGGCGAGCAGACCGACGAGGCAGAATTCCTGGATCTCCGACGGCGTCTTCATGTCTTACAACAGACGGTGACCGCCATCGACGAGGCCTACTACATCGAAACACTCAGCCGCCTAGTAAACGGAACATTTGGACGTTTGTCACAAGGGGATCAGTCATTGAATTGGCGCGACCTCGAATTGGCCTTACACGAGATGTTTTTGTTTGGAGAACTCGCTGTCCGGAATCAGGGACTTTATGCGAAGCGCGAACCTTCTTCTGCAGCCGCTCAACAGCTTGTTGTTATGATGAACAGCATGGTAGAGTCTGGCCTTGCAAACTATCCGCACCCTGCTGTTCAACTACAGTACATGGAAATTTGCGTTCGCTACTACCAGTTTTTTGAACAGAACCCCGGACTCATCCCAAAAGTTCTTGAAAACTTTGTCAGTCTTACTCACAGTGAACACCTCAAGGTTCGCTCAAGATCCTGGTATCTTTTCCAACGTCTAGTCAAACATCTACGAGCACAATTGGGCAATGTGTCTTACGATATTATCCAAGCCGTCGGAGACTTGCTCACAATCAAGGCCGAGCTGCCCGACAATTCAGAAGATGAAATGTCGTCTGACGAGGAAGATCGATCCGCAGATGCGCTGTTCAACTCACAGCTGTTCCTGTTCGAAGCTGTTGGATGCATCGCCTCGTCAAGCACTGTTTCAGTAGAAAACAAGAAGCTGTACGCACAAACCATCATGGGCCCATTATTCGAGGACTTGCAAAAGACTCTCCCCCAAGCAAGGAACGGCGATGAGCGGGCTATACTACAGATTCATCATATCATCATGGCCTTGGGGACGCTAGCACGCGGTTATTCCGACTGGGTTCCTTCGAACAACAACAGCGCTGTCCCACATAGTGAGGTTGCAGACGAGTTTGTCAAGGCGTCCGAAGCTATTCTCGTCGCTGTCGAATCCCTGAACTCGTCTAGCTCCATCCGTCATGCCGCACGCTTTGCCTTCTCACGCATGATTGCTGTTCTGGGCTCGCGATTACTACAGCAGCTACCATCATGGATCGAAGGCTTGCTGTCACTCAGTTCATCAATGGATGAGATCAGCACGTTCCTCAAGGTTCTTGGCCAAGTCATCTTCACATTCAAATCAGAAATCGCCGGCATTCTGGACACGGTTATGAGTCCAGTCCTGCAGCGCATCTTCACCGCGTTGGCCATTGTCCCTTCGGGCACAGACGACGAGATCCAGCTCGCTGAGCTTCGTCGAGAATATCTGAACTTCATTGTTGTTATTCTCAATAATGGCCTCGGGTCTGTGCTCGTTAGTAACGGTAGGTTGGTAGACATGGAAAAGTGGTTATTTCACTGCTGACGTGACCAAGCAAACCAAGGGACATTCGAACCCATCATTTCTTCGATCGAAACATTCGCACGGGATACGCAAGACTACCAGACTGCGCGCCTTGCGATCTTTGTACTCATCCGCATGGTATCTGTCTGGGGCGGACCTGACAAGGTCGGGCCTGGGGCCAATGCCACACCTACTTCGCCCGACACCACACAAGCACCATTACCAGGGTTCGACAACTACGTAGTAGAGAAGTTTGCACCATTGGCATGGTCCATCCCAGCATCCCCAGGTTTCAACGCTAAAGATGCGCAAGCGCGACAAGTCCTGTATGAGACGGCCAATCTCCAGCACGAAGTCATCAAGAAGGTTGGTGAATCATATGCAGAGCGTCTCAAGGGCGATTTGAGCGGCATGGGTATTGGCGAAGATTTTCAAGACCAGTATTTGCGCACGCTCGCAGGCTCATTCGAAGGCCCGAAGAAGGAGAAGGAATGGCGTAACTTTTATACCCAGTTTGTGGACCGCATGCTTGCGAGCAGGGCCTAGGCGGCTTGGGAGTTCCATTGGTTGTGCCGGCCGGAAAATAGAAAGAGACAGTCAAGGGCTATGGTGTCAATCAACTGTAAATGCTGGGAGATGGAGGGCTGAAAATGCGTCGTTCTGCATGGTAGCGGGCGCGAGGAACAGCTTGTTTTCTGCTTGGGGGCATCATAGCCCTATTTTCTTGTGATAACCCTTTATTCATGTACTGTTCAAAGCTAGCTTGCACTTCGTTTGCAGGAATTCGGTACTACCCAATATCAAAAAGATGAAAATTTTTGATTTCTTTTTTTTTCCTAATCATACATCGGTCTTGATGTGATGATGAGGATTGACCTGTCTATTCCTCTTCTTGTTTCATATTCAAGGAAGAGAAGAAAAGGCCACTATGAGAAACAACCCACCATCCTACTCATCTACTTTTTTTTCTCTCTTTCTAAATTGCTACCGGGTATTTCGCGCAATTAACCTGGAGAACCTAATTGTCATATATTTGAAGTACCGAATTTAGCCGTAGCAGTGGCTTTCGGAATGCCAATGCCAGCGAGAATGGAGTCGAGCAGTCCGGGCTGACTTCTCAACATATCCCATTCGCCTTGGTTCTTGACCATCATCGTACCAGCTAATGTCGTGCCATTGAGTGCGACGAAGCCAATCTCACTGCCATCGTCGCCGTGGAGCATGGTACCTTCTGCGCGGCGGGGCAGGATAACCATGCCTGCCATGGTCATGGCGAGATTATAGCTGATTGGCAAATCGCCGTTTTCGACTGGGTGCAAAGCAAGCTGATCTGGGTGTGACGAGACGAACGCCTCGATCGACGCTTTTGCCTCTTTGTACAGCCGGTTGTACATGTCAAGTAACTGGGAGCCTGAGGGCTCCGAGTCGAAGGGCTGGGCAAAGTGAGTGAAGGGAAGCCGAGGGTTCTGTAATAGCCCGGCCGGGGTGTCTGTGGCTATGTCTCAGCTGTTCCGAAAGGGGATGGTGTTCGTGAGGACTTACCTGGCGGATTGGACTCCTGACGCGATAGAATTAGGTCTATAAGCATGTTCCAGCCATTTGTCTTTTCGGTGTCGCGCATACGTTCTACGGGTAGAAACTGTAGGTGTCGATGTGGCTGAGACGCGCCACTATGATCTCCCGAGTTGAAGAAGGCAAGAAGGCGCCTTTTTGGTTCATCTCCCTCTTCGTGCCATGCCTTTAGGCAAGCGTATGTTGCTTCCAGATCATCTTGTTCCAACACGTGTGTTTGCTTCTTGTTTGGCTTTGTGGCGAGAATAAAATGCTGAGATATTATCGGAAACTTGTTGAGTACGAGGAAATGCGTGGGGTTCGTGGTTGGGATATCAACGAGGTGTAGTGCTTCTGGCGGGTTTTCGAAGGGGTCAATCTTTTGCTTGGGCGTGGCACCCGCAAGTTTCGGTAAAGGCTTCTTTGCGAGTGATGGGCAATAGCGCAATTGAAACTAAGTCTTCATAAGCTTTATGTTTGGCGCAATGGCTTGTATACGACTTGCAGGAATGCCGTTTGACGTGCGGATGAGTGCCACGTCTGTTGGCGAGAATATCAGGTCTGACGAAGCTTTGGCAGCTTCGAATTTGCGTTTTACAATGCTCGGGAGAGCTTCTGCTAGTTCGAGTGACATTCTCATGAGGGAGGGTGGAACGATGCAGGTGTGGAATGTGGGGATGATTTAAGCTTTGGGTTCGGAGTTAGCGGTAAGTACTAGGAAGGTACGTACGTAGCGCGGATGTCAACGTCATACTTCAGCCCTAATTTGCTCCCCCATCATCAACCTACTATTAACAGACGAATCACTAATACCATCATTACAAATACCCATGATAGACTAACTTCTAGATGTCTCCCAAGACTTGCTGCATTGTAAAAGGGTATAGTATACATGATTCTGCTCAATAAAACCCCCTAAGTGGCAACATCCAGTCGCCTAGCTTTGCAGCTTTCCCATCTATGCAATTGGGACTGCCTTGTACCCACAGGATGATAAGGGGCGAAGGCTTCAGAAACATTACAACCGACAAAATGACAAAATGACAAAATGACAATACATAGTGGTACAAACGCAAAGAAAAAACACTCCAGACATGACAAGACGGCAAACACGCCAAGGGTTATCGCTCGGCCTGCAGCAACCCAGTGCCTCGCATCATCGTGCTTACTGCCTAGCAACAGCAAAGGGGCTTCAAGGAACTTCAAGTTACAAAGCAAGAGAACCCCTCAAAATATAAAAATTAACCTGACAGCCATCAAGTTTACCAGAGATGTGTGCCGTGCTCGGCACGGCCTCAGTCGTTTCGGGTCTGCCGGTGATTTACTCGCAGGCCGAATTTAACTCCAGCCACTTTCTCTTGCAAGTCGAATTACCAAAGTGGTATGATCCCCCATTTTCCTCGATATAGTCGGCCACCTTCTTCCAGGAGACCTTCATGAGCTTCTGCTCGATGCTCAACGCGGATGGGTTCTGCATATTGCTTTCTATACGCTTCAACTCCTGCTGAACGGTCTCATCCAATAACTCCGTCTAAGGAAGCATTAGCAAAGCTCTGATATATGCTTGGGGCTTTCTTACATCAAACTTTGTCCAAACAGGCTTACGAACACGGTCCCTTCGGTCCTTCGTCAAGGAGCGATAACGTCCTCTCAGAGTGGATTCTGCAGGATTCTCTCCAATCAACTTCTTTTTGATCTCCTTGTATGTCTCGCCCCTCTTCTTGCCCTCGATGAGCACTCGGTCGTTGCGCTCGCGCTGGCATTGCGTACTAACTCTACGAGGGACTTGGTATCGAGGTTGGATGCGATCCTGGGTGGGTGCAGCGTGCGACTCAGTCCCTAGATGTGACTGGGATTGCGTGCCCCACATATGGTCTGCGGACGAGAAGTATTTCGGGTTTAACCACGGAGAAGCGCCCTGATTGCTGTCATGCGAGTAAGAATGCTCAGGCGCAGATACCGGACCCTTCCTGGGAATCTGGATAGTCTGTTCTCGTCCAGTATGGCCTGTCGAAGGAGCAAGGGACAGGCCTAAACTACCCTCCATTTGCGGCATACCACTGAGCCCGGCATCGGCATAGTAAGTTTCGGGTTTGAGTGACGGCACGACTGTATTTGGAGAATACATTGGGATTGTACCCCAGTTGCAACTTGGTGAGGCTTGATCTGGCATTGACTCTGGGCTGTAAGAGTTGTCGAACTCGTCGCTAGTAAAACTCTTTGGCGATATGGACGTACGCATGGCTGTAGTAGACAAGATGGTGTTTGCTCCTTGTGGCAGCCCATTCGAATGAGCCAGCGCCCTTGTTGCCGGCACGGCATACCCACAACCTTTGGGAATATCGTTCTGGACGGCAAAATGATTGTACATCAGGTCGCTGTTCTGGCCAAACTGAGAGTCCGATTGGCGCAAGATGTATGGCTCAACCTGTCGGATGACCTGGTGGCAGTCAAAAGAGGTTGAGACACCGGCCGCGCCACTCCAACTGCAATCCGATGAGTATGCCATGCCGGGGCTCGAGCTTACAAGTCCGGTGCCTGATGGCTTGACATCGTCCGCTGATGCCGGCTGCAATGGCCAGGGCTGATACTGCATGTGGCCGTCAGGTCTATAATGATCTGCCTGCATCGTCGTCAACCATGAGGGCGCTCCAACTCGAAAGTCACTTACTAGCATTGACTGTGCCATGGTGAGATCCTGATGGCCGTTGCTGAAATGAGGCAAGGCTGCCGAGATTTGGTCGATGCAGGACAAGCAGGGCTGTGACAAAGAGCAGGATTGACGGAACATAAAATGTTCGTCTATATCGTAGCGCTGGGAAAGTGCTTGAGCGTCCGTCATGGTTACGCGCGCGACAAGTGCCACTTATGGCGATGACCAGGGCGGATTCAGTTACAACACGTGTCGAAATTGCAGTGAATGTCTAGTCAGGCGAAAGAAACGACTGCGAGGTTCGGCAACTGTGAAGTGTACGTTGCTAGAACTGCGGGGTGGCGTGGATGCGTCGAGGTCCACAGGTATGTTCAGCATTCACTGCGTGACGCCGCTTCATTCGCTCAATGCGGTCGAGCGTCCTACAGGCGGTAAGATTGCGGGAATCTGGACAGTGTGAAGTCCTGCCAAGCCGTGCCAAAGACAGCAATAGTAATGTAATGCGTGGGATTTTTGGTGTGAATGGTTGGCGTCAAATGCAGAAAGGCTGGCCCTGGTACCTATATGGTGCAATAGGAGGACAGCGCAAGGCACCTAGTCGATACACATGATTAGCGCGCTAACTGGAGGGAGGATGTGTGAATGAGGTTTGCCTGACCACGAACTGCCACGAGATGTCAGAAGAACCGGAAGATGGGTAAATGCCACGGCAGTGGTCGCATGAGCAGACACAAACACTCAGGGTATCTCCTGGCGCACTGTGACCCGTGGGACGAGTCTCCTGGACAGCGAAGAAGAAGAAAACAACAGCAAAGTGACAGCTGGATCGCACACTATCAAGACAGAGCGCATAGACGAAGCCGAAGCCAAGCGATGAAACAAGCCCAATTACATGAGAGTGTAGGCATGGGGGTTGGAGTGATGGTCGACACGTTTATATTGTAAGACAGTCCCAACCTGCTGCGCCTGAAGCTATGAGACTGGCGTTTGAAGCACTTAGCACCCAGGCCTGGTGCCCATGTCCCATTATACTATGGTGGGCGGAAAGGCAGGGTCTGGGCTTTCGGGTAGGCCCGCCATGGCCTGCAGTCACAGAGCCATGAAGCATACGCAACAACATGGCGGAAATGTGCAGCAGGCGGGCTGTGAAGTGAGCTGTACTGGCTTGTTCAACACACAGAGGCAGAACCTGGAAGCAATCTTGATGTCGCTCAGAAAGTGGCACTGCTATCCTGGTCCACTGACATCTTCAACGTGGCTAGCTGCGGACAGGCAAATACTAGCAATCTTGCAGAGATATGGACTCAACCCTCCCCGGCCCGCGGCTGGCAGACCTACGATTGCCATGGCTCAAACGTCAGATCGAGTAAGGATTCGCTCGTTTAGGGCCAACTGAGCTGGCGGGAAATGTTCTACGTCGTCTTGTTTGGCCGATGCGCAGAAGCGAACGGTTGACTGCATGACCTGGCTTGGCAGCAAGCAGTTCCGCCAGATACACCAGTGGGAGAGCATACCAGAGGCCATGGCATCTGAGATGCAGGTACGTATGACTTCTGATGCCATGGTGTACACCGGGTCGGCGGGAGCCTTGTGCGTACCAGACATGTCGTCAACTATGCTAACATGTTACACACGAGGCTTGCAATCACCTCTGGGTCAGCACATCATTCCCCGCGGCAGAAACGCCGCTCTTGTCCATCACCGTCTCATACTTCGATTTCTGGTTGGCCAAAGGCCGCAAAGCCTCTATGTGTACCTATCAATACCTAACCCGATACTGACGACACCCCTCCGTGCTTCGACGCCCCGTCATGACTAGACAGTTACTGCAGGGTTGACGCACACACACATGTATACCGGCCTGACCTCCCGCCTCGCCTGATACCTCTATACCACCGGCAGGCTGCAGCCTCACGGCCAACAGTGGCCAACGCGACGGTCGTTGTACAGAACGTGTGAGAGATGGCCCTAGCATGCCCGGCATGCCGTCTCGGGTGGCGTGCGGCGCCACCTTGCCTGGTCGCGGAGACTTTATCTTGCATATTATTGCATATTTCTGGGGAAGTTTGTATCCGCCTCCGGTGGCCACACGGTCCACTTCACAGCGCAAGTATACACAACGGTGACAGTGCAGCATGCACAGGCAGTGCGAGGCTATAGCAACTAGAGAGAAGATGCATACGCACAGGCTGAACAAAGAGAATGTCCGACCAGAGAAAGAGAGATAAAGATGCAATCTTGAATAGGAGGGACCAAGTCTGACATGAAAGACATTTGAGCTAATGTCGCAGAATTGTCTGGATTCACAGCTATCACAGCCCGTCATGCGGCTTCGCGCCTCGAGCACCAGCGCCCTATCGCGATTTCACCCATGCGCCGACCCATTCGCAAGCTGTGCGGAATACTCTACATCAGATTCTTGCTTTCTGACTACCAGGCGGCAGCAGTTCAACGTCCTTCCACGGTAACCCGAGAAACTCCCACATGTAAGGGAACCTAGACGGCACGTCTATCAGCATACTTGGCAACTATCTACCAATCGTCTGCCGTGCTTCATAACCCACGCTTTTCTGGTTGCACACTATAGCAGCACTTGTCCGGGGCGGGAGCCTTGCTAAACGCGGATATACCCGTCACCATTCAGCTTCCCCTGTCACTCCACGAAGGGGCATACAAATTGCGGCAAGGGGCCGAAAAAATGAGGAGATGGGTGAGGGGGCGCTTACCTGTCACTACCAAAGAAGGGTTCTTCTTTCCCTCTCGAGTTCCGGACAGAAAACCATGGACAGCCGAACGCGCCTTTATCAAGCGCTTCCTTTGTATTGTCGTTGAGACGCTGCTTGAACGGCGCGCTGCTTGCATTCGCTAATACATCTCGGACTTGGGCTCCCTTCAGCCGCAGCTGAAGCACCTCTGCAAGGACCTCTGATTTACTAACATCTTTCTGGTCCTTCCACATAGCAGTAAAAATGTCAAGGAAGATGCTCACAAAATGCTCGGCATGTGCCTCTTTCACATGGCACAGCGCCCGCTGTGGTAGCAAGGACATGATGGGAAAAAATGGCGGGACGCTGAGCTCAGGCGCTCCAAAGTATTCCTTCGCCCGCTTGGTATCATACTTGCTATACCTTGCCTTTGCCTCGAGGGTCCACGGAGGCTTGTTGCCTAAGTCTCAGTGTCAGCATCCATACTATCGGCATGGATCAGCCTCTGCGGGCGCTGATACGGTGGGGAACGGGCAATGCTTACCGCTGCCGACATTGATGCCGCCTAGGAAGACGGGTACTATACTGTCAACAGCTAGTCAGCCATGCGCTTGCTTTTGGGAGAGGCATGATGTCGCTGGTCATGTTTGAGGTCGTCGAATCATGGTAATTTCGCCGCGGAACCACAAGATCGACAGACTCACTCGATTTCGATATTATGCGCCTCGAGAATTGATCTGTTTCGTTCAAGATGGAGCAGAGCGAAGTATGAGTACGGAGATACTGTGCGATACGTGATTAGCCTACGATGTTGAACCCAGCAGTGTTCCAGAGAGACAAGGCATACCGCAGTCCAGATAGCACGTAATCTTGCCTGACATTTTCGTGCTTTCTCCGCTTTCTAGTATCGACGAATCAGTTACTGATCACAGCGAAGTAGATTCCATCACGAACGTTATGAGCGTCACCCGTCGGCGTGACGTGGCTTGGCTGCCGAGGTTCATCAGAGCTTATCATCAGTAATCATTGCCCACACCACTCCACCTCTGCACGCGTCGAAACGGTAGATGCCGATACCCCGGATCTCGTGCACGACGCGTAACCATTGGAACTACGGGCAGTTCGTCTGATGTCAACACCGAGGCCGCTCGCATTTGATTGACTTTCTGATTATAAATCTGATAATTCACTGACTCTATGTAACGGTCGTTTGCCCACGTGCTGTTGAGGCAGAGAGCACAAGCTTGGATATCTTGTTCCACCCTCAGCAATTACTATTTTGAAGCGAGCAAAAGAAGAATCATGCCAGTGTCCACCAAGCAAGTTGCACTCGTGGTGGGCGCCTCTCGAGGCATTGGTCGCCAGATTGCTATCGACCTGGCCAAGGATGGCTACGCAGGTAAGGAAGCAGATGTGCAACTTCAACCGTACACATGTTAAACTGCCGAACCCAAAAAGAGCAACATGGAAAGAGAAGGAGAAGGAGAAGAACCACCAGCTAACCCAACCCACCCCCCGCGACAGTCATCGTAGCCGCAAAATCCACCTCCAACGCCTCAACCACCACCCCCTTCCCCCCCGACCCCAACTCCCCCGCCTCAACCATCTCCACGGTCGCCCGCGAAATCGTCGAAGCCGGCGGCGAAGCAACCCCCATCCCGGTGGATACGCGGGACTACACCAGCATCGAATCCCTCGTGTCCAACACACTCTCCACCTACGGCCGCCTCGACGTGCTCATCTACAACAGCGGCGCAATCTGGTGGTCGTCAGTCGCCAAGACGCCCATGAAGCGGTTTCAGCTGATGCAGCGCGTGAACATCGAGGGGCTATACGGCGTCGTGCAAGCGTGCTTGGCGCACTTTCTGCAAAACGACGGCGAGTGGAGGGGCAGGATTGTGGTCGTCAGTCCGCCCATCTACTCGAGGTTCTTCCGCGGCAAGACGGCGTATGCCGTCGGCAAGGTGGCCATGTCCGTCTTGACCATGGGCCTCGCCATGGACTTTGAGCGTCAAGGCAAGACGGCCATGGCGGTGAGTAGCTTGTGGCCCGCGACGGCCATTCAAACTGCGGCCACGACCAAGCTGGCCGGCCAGGCCGCGAGGGACCTGAGGACGCCCGGCGTTTTTTCCGATGCGCTGAGGCAGCTCATCCGTGCCCCCGTCGACCAGGTCAATGGGAGGCTGTTGCTTGATGAGGACTTTCTGAGGGAGAGAGGGGTAACGGACTTTGAGCGGTATAGTGTTGTGCCTGGGACGAGGCCGAGGAGGATTATGCCCGACGTGTTTCCGGATTTGAGGGTCAAGGAGCAGGACGATGAGGGGATGAGAATAGACAGTACGGTATTGAGGGCTGCAGCCAAGTTGTGAAAGCGGTCGGTAGTCGAAGGGGGGGGGGGG
>JALPSE010000061.1:49476-77667 GCA_030558545.1 Bipolaris gigantea
CGAATTGCGCGCGGATGCAAAACGCACGAGTCGGCTCGCCACGCATGCGCTGAGGCGTCGTCGCAAAGCGAAAGCGCGCCAGTTGGTGCCGCGATATGCCAGGGTTTTTGTGTGTTATGGGCGAAGTCAAACGTCGCCCGGATTGGAGGCGGACGTTCAGCCGCAGCGCTCGGAAGCGCGGCGCCCGGAGAAAGCGATATGGAATAAAACGAGTGACTGGAGAAGACAGCAGCGTGGGATCAAGTGGGCATCGAAGGCAGGCAGCCGAGCGATGGCGGTCCTCTTGGGGAGAGCGGCGGCTGGTCGAGGGCGCAGAGGATGACCGGACGTGCAGCAGTAGTAGCAGCAGTAGTAGCAACAGCAGTAGTAGTAGTAGTAGTAGTAGCAGCAGTGGTAGCAGTGGTAGCGGCAGCAGGAGCAGCAGTAGCAGATGCGACCGAGGGTAATGGAACTTGGGTCAAGTGGAGTCACACTGGCCGGTGTGCAGCGCAACAGACATGCAAGGCGACTCGACGGCTACAAGGGGCAAGCGGTGCCCGGGCAGCAGCCGTGGTGCTCGGTGACGGTGACGGCAACGATGGATTGCCAACTCATCGTGCTTGTTGTGCTAGGCCGGGCATGGAGGACATGGGGGGCGGTTTGGCCAAGGTACAGCGCAAGACGGAAAGCGGAATGACCATGAGTGATTAGCGACCGCCACCAGAAAAGCAGGGAACAAGACCGCCCCCGTCCGGCTTACGTACACAAGCAAGTGCGTGCATGTACCTGGACATGTCTTCTTCCACGGATACATGTACCTGCATGTCTACTTAGACACGTCCACATGTATACATACCTACCCAGTAGAACCTATACAGTACATGTACAGCAATGCTCACACTCGCCGCAATTACCTCATCGCGCTTGCTCCCGCCCTCCTACCCGCGCCTGCCCAATCGGCGGCCCTCCGTGCGAGCAGGAAGGAGCGGCCCGCGTCCACTGGCTCCAAACCAAGCGTCACACCCACCTCCCTGCACTGGCTCCTTTCACCCACGCCCACTGCTGTACCTTTCCTCTAGCCATGTCCATATCCACCTGTATGTGTATGCCCTCCAACGGCTGCTACGCCTACACCGCACTGCACCCTTTCATCCGCACAGCGCCTGCCGCCATACACACCATGTCGGCTCCTGAAGCCTGCATACGTGCCAGCAGCACAGGTCCACCATGGCTAGCGCCAATGCGGTAAAGTCTGCTTTTTCTATAAACCTAGGAATCCCATGTTGCGTGCGCCAATTAGCTCGTCGCCTATCATCTGCCTTGAGCACACCCGACGCCCTGTGCAAGACTCGAAGACTGTGTTCCACGCGCCTTGGACAATCGCACACACACATAGACACAGACCAGAAGCCCTTCCACTGCCACAACGCCACCCCCGAATCACAACCCTCAGCCTATTCGAGCGCATGTGCGTTGTAGTGTCGTGAATCCTCCATTGTTCCCCATGGCCCCAGTTCAGTCCATCCCTTGGTGGTTGCTCCTGGAAAAAAGTAGAGGAAAGAGACAATAAAGGGGCATATCATGCTGTTGCCAGCAAACCCTCCGCATGTCCCTCGCTCCCTGCCCTCAGCACCGTAGTAAAGATGAGATCCAAACGCCCGCAAAACGAATAAAAGTCGGGTAGTCCCACGCCAGAATCAAACAGTTTCGCCGGAATCAGAACGCGAGCCGGAAAGCCAGTCCAGAGATCGTCTTACCTTGTGCTTGAAGCCGCCAGTCTTGAGCATGGTCTTCTCTCGAGGCGCCGTGCTGTCGAAACCGTTGGCTGCATAAACATCCACAGGGCTCACATTGTCGAAGCTGCTATCAGTAGATATCCCAGACTGTACCGTCTTGGCACTCTCGACCAATGTCAGGTTTGCACCCATCGAAGCAGCATTGCTGTACGTGGCTGAGCCGTCGACCGTAGGCATCTTGGGAGAGTTTGGAGACACTGGGCCGGCAGCTGGCGTAGGGACGTCAGAGCCACAGACTGACACATCCGAAGCCATGCTCAACGATGCATCGACGGCTAACAAGGAAAGATTTTTTGAGGCGGTAGGCGGGCCCTTTCCTTTCTTGATAATACGCTCAATAGCATCTCCCAAGTCCTTCTTCTCGAGTGCCGTCTTTGTCAAGGGCGTTGGAGAAGGCGACAGCTGTCCATTGGCTGGAGTCGAGAGGCCAGTTTCCTGGGAGACAATCTTGCCGTGGTTATCGCGTTGATCACCGCGATCGTCAAAGACCCCGGTCCAGTTGGGCCACTGAATGAGACAGTGCGAGGTGGCGTTGTTGGCAATCTTGCTCCATCTATCATTTGGACTAAGCGGGGTTTTAGGAGCTCGTAGGCCGCTGTCAATGCAGTCTTTACCGCAGATCAGCAGGGCGATGCGAGAAAGCTCATGCTCAAAGGGAAGATGGTCGACAACGAAGCCGTTAAGCTTGAGGCACCTAGTCAACAATGTCAGTGATGACTTACACTTTTCCTTGGAGATCAACTCTACTTACCAGAGTGGAAGTGGCCTAGCTTCCTCCAAACCTGCAGCGATACGTGCCTTGCGCATGCAGAAAACATCGAGATATTCACCCGTGCCGAACGAGTGGTGCAAAACACCCTTTCCTTCGATGCCCCTACATCACGCCACGGCGTTGGTCAGAAAAGATCATCTTGCTCAGGGGCTAGAGAATCCCAACTTACTTGTACTCCTTCTCATTAGAGTCCTGCTTCGGAACCGTCAAACCTCTCACATCCTCAGCTCTATGCCAGTGCGTCGCACGAACAAGCGGCTCAGCAGCCATCTGCAAGTCAGCAACGCGCACGCCGCCCTCGGATACATTCCTAAACACAGTCTCCCAAACAACAGACTGCATCGAGTCGTGCATATGGAACAGCCGGAGCTCCTGAAGTTCGGTCTGCTGGACAAGAGGCCGCATATCCGTCTGCGTGATGTATGACCTGTACTCGATTTCGCCGTCCTGCTCGATGCGAATGGGCTGGCCGAGATCGAGAACGAGCTTTGTAAGCGATGTGGGGAGCGTCTCCCAGATTACGCTCATGAAGGGGATGCCCGCGATCCAGCTGTGTCGTGTCAACAAATGACTCTTTAGAGGCTGGAGAGAGGCAACTTACGTCAACTCCTTCAAACCAGGCATCTTCTCAATAAGCACCGCAATGATCCCCGCTGCCTCCTCCCACTCATGCTCGGCCTGGCTCTTCCCATGAAACTGCAGCACCAGCATCAGCACTAGCATCAGCACTACTCTTACTCCCATCGCCCCCTCAGCAAGAGACAACAAACACTTACCTCGTGTTCTCCATCCCCCATCTTCTCATCCAGAGCAGTATTCCACTCCCCAACAACATAAAACTTCCTAACCGACGCACCCAGCTCTTCACCACGATCAAGATACCCCTTCATAACCTCCCACACCCACCTCAGAGACTCAACCGCCTCGCCCTGGTCATCAGCCCCAACATCAAGCAGGAAAGTGTCTTCCCCCTCGCAATCCCCACCGAGCGCGTCCTCCAAGTTATACAGGCCGAGGCTCGCCGTAAGTCCCGCCATACTCGCCGCTTTGTTTGTATGTTTCCCCTAGGTTGCGTAACGGAATAGTAGATGCCCAGGTTCGTCTGTAGGTGTGCAGCGTACTCGACTCCGTTGCATGCGTGGGCACGCGCACAGGTAGTAGCAAGGTAGCCCGCAAGGTAAAAGTCAAAGGGCCGGGCGAGTCGACCCCGAGCGAGAGGGAAGGCAACCACGCACCCAGCTGACGGCCGGATTCGACAGCGGCAAGTAGCGCCGCCCGCCGTTTGGAGCAGGTGGGCGTGCCTGCTTGTTTGCGGGCAAGGGTGAAGGGGAAGGCGCGGGCGACGCTCTTCGCGAGTGACGCAGACGAAACGCGCATGTGAGTGGGTGGCTTCACTCCCCGGTTAGTTTGTGCCGAGTGCGGTGGTTTCTGGATCGGGGTGAGAGTGAGGGAGACTTGTTTGGTTGGATACAAGGTGTGGTGCTGAGCGGGTTGTACCGGCAAGGGGAGCGTGAGGTTAGCAGTCATGTTTTTTATAGAATACATAAGAAGACGGCTGAAACCGACATTGTGGTGTGGAAACTACCGGCAGCTCAAGAAGAGGGTGAGATGCAAAGAATGTCGTGCGGGCCGGGTGACTTTTTTTTTTGGTGTCCATGTAGTAGAAGAAACTTCGTATTTGACAGGAAATGTTCTTCGCTCAATTTCTCCGCAAATGCTGTGGTAATATACAAATACTACGTACTATATCGCCATACCGTATCATTCCGGTTCAATACTCGGCATGCACCTCCCATATCAGACTGGCTTCATCCTCTACATCCATGAATCCCACTACGAGTCTCTCCTCCTTCTTGGCGGTGGAGTACTAGAATCCCTCCTGGGCTTGGGCGGTGGACTGGCGCCATCATCCTTCGCTCTGCCTTTACCCTTCGACGGCGGCGGCGGACTAGTCGACGCACGCCTGTGCCTGGGAGGGGGAGTGCTAGAATCCCTCTTACGTCTGGGCGGTGGGCTCGCACTATCATCTCTCGCCTTGCCCTTGCCCTTTGATGGCGGTGGGCTGCTTGAATCGCGTCTGTGTCTTGGTGCTGGGGATGGCGACCGCGAAGGAGACGAGGAATACCTTCGACGACGCGGAGGTGGAGAGCGAGACGGCGAGCCTGAAGGGTTACGGTCGCGCCGTGTAGATTTGGATTTTGGTGGCGGAGAGCGGGATACCGAGTACGAAGGGCTGCGGCCTCGACGGCGAGGTGGCGCAGAACGAGAGCGGGAGCGGGAACGGGAAAGGGAAGATGAGTAAGAGCGCTTGCTCTTGAGCTTGCGGGGCGTTGGAGAGCGAGATCGTGAGCGAGATGCAGAATCATAGCTAGCGCTCCGGCCACGACCGCCACGCTTGCGGTCGGGCGTTGGGCTGCGTGTATAGGACCGGCCTCGCGAGCTAGATCTCGAATCCCGCCTTCTGCGGACAGGACTTCGCGATCGGGAGTAGCTGCTCGAAGTGTAGCTCGACCGCGACGAAATGCTGCGGTCGTTCTCCGAATCACTCTCTGGCTCAGGAAGTGGCTTTGGCTTGGGCGCACTGTTCTTGAGCCAGTCACGCATACCCTCGGTAAGCACACCCATACCGATGGCAGTGAAGAAGTTGATAGAGAAGCGTGTCTTGCTCTGGTCATCCGCATCTGTGGGGAAGATGCCAGTGAGGCTGTCCTGGAGCATGGGGTCCTTGAAGCGTTCAACTACCGCCTTCTGGCCAAGCGAGGCAAGAAGCTCCTCGAAAAGAATCTTGACAAAGATACGAGAACTGGAAGTCGTGTCCTCTTCCGTCATCTTCACTACCTGGAAGACGTGCCAGCCGATACCGTCGGATGCTAGCAAATGGGCGAAGAACTGGGCGATGATGCGCAGGCGGTTCGTCTCAAAACGGTGAATGGTCTCGTAGTAGTGCGCAAACGCCTCCTCGAACAGGTCTGTCCACATCCGATTCAGCTTGCAGAACCGCTCTCCGATCATACCGTAGAACTTCTCGTAGGTTCTCTCCTGGCTAGCGCACTCCACAATCATGGTAGTGAGCTCGTTCTCCAGACCCTGTGGCAAGTTGATTCGCATCAGCTTGTGTACGCACTCTTCGAATCCACCACTGCTCTTGATGGTGAGGTAGATTGTTCGGCGCAAGTTGACAAGATCCGCATTGGTCTGATCTTTGACGTCCATGGCCTTGATCTCCTCATCTTCCTCATCTTCGGATGACGCATCCGTGTACCCGTCATCGTCACTGCCCTCCTCTTCACCCAAGATTTCTGCCTTGATCTTTGCATACTCCTCCTCATGGGCTTCGTAATCAGGGTCAAACTTGAAAATGTTCAAGCCATCCTCAACCTTCAAATCGCCCTCAAGCGTATGGTTATGAGTGATTTGGTCCTCCTCCTCAATAAGATCCAACTCTTCCCTCACAACTGGATTGTCCTTGTACTTTGTGCGCCGAACTTCAAAAAGCACCTCAATCATGTATTGCGTGCGTTTATCGATGTCGGCTTCGTGGAGGATGTTGCGCATCTGGTCAAAGATGGCGTTGGCAATGGCAGGTTTCATCTCATCGAGGAAAGCGCCGACTTCCTTCATGATGCCAACGGCAATCTCAACAGAATCGTCCGAAGGCTTGTTGAGTAAGAGGAGGAGGATTTCGGCGATGAGAATCTCATGGACGACCTGGGTGTTGACGAGGTGGGAAAGGAACATGGTACTCGACAGCGCAACGGCCTTGTCATTCCTCCTGAATCCCTTCCTGAACTGTACGATCAAACGACGAACCAGCAAGTCGCCGACTTGGGGTAGTTTGGTGTTCACAATAGCCACCATGGTTGCGTAAATGGGGGTAAAAGGCAAGCTGGCAGCCTGCGCCTTCATGATGGCTCTGCAGAAAAGGCCTCGTCCACGCACCAGGTTCTCGGAAAACAGCTCGGGTACAATCATCTTGATGTTGGCCGTGTTCGTTTTGTTGATCAGACCCTGGATCGACTTCTTCAGCGCCTCCCAAGCCATGCGCTGGAACTCTGCGCTCTTCTTGTCCGTAATCGACTTTTGCATCTCGCGCAAACGGGCGGGTGGGATGTATGCGCCTCCAGCACGTGTCTTGGAGTCGTCAATCGGCAGTTTCCGGTTCGCGCTGAAGGCATTCTGGAAGAGCTTCAATCGCGAGTCGTCCTCTGGCAGGTTGTCGACAGTAGGCTTCGGCGCTGGGCGACGGCTAGCTTCTCCGTTGCGATGGTCATCCTCCTCATCCCTCCGACTTCTCTTGGATGGCCCAGCACTCGGCCCATCGTACGGCGAGCGCTCGCGTTTGCGCGGAACATCTTGCGCATCGACCTCGGGCTCTGGCGAAGGCGAGGGCAATCGGACGGCAGATGCAACCTCCATGACCGCTTAGTAAGAGGGTCGCGGGGGGGTGGGGGGAGGAAGGGTGGAGATGGGAGAGGTCAAAGTGAAGGCGTGTAAAGTGACGCGCCTCGCAAAAGTTTAGCCTGGAAGCTGGCCCAGCAATGCAGTTGCGGCGGACGGACCGCGGTTTCGCCGACAGGGGGTCTGGGCTTGGCGCGTCTCTCGGGAGAGAGGGAGGAAAGGGACAGCATGATGGTTGCAAACCAGTCTCACTCCTAGTTAATTTCACTCGTTCCTTATTCCAACAAAACTTCGCAATGGTATGGAATTGAGTGTCCATGATCAAGGATTATGTAGACTAACTGCAAACAGGCCGATCGCCTCGTGGGTCTCAGCATGCTCGTCGCAGCGACTGCCGTCTTCGTCTACTACACTGTCTGGACACTGTTCATGGTATGACTATCACTTGAAGATTTTCTTGCCGCAACACATGTACTAAACATCTACAGCCCTTTGTTGATGACGACCACGTCCTTCACTCTCTCTTCCTCCCTCGCGTCTGGGCTATCCGCATCCCCGTCATCCTCCTTATTCTCGGTACCACCGTCGTTGGCAGTTTCGTCTCGGTAGTAATGATCAAGAGCAATCGCAAGAAGGCACTCAAGGCCCAACAAAAGAAGGCGTCGTAAACAAGAGCTAGCCCTGGATAGGGACTTGGCTTCGGAGAAATGGGATGAAACCCATAACTCGTAAAAGGGGTCTCAGTGTAACACTGCAGGGTCGTTACTGGAATTGAGAGATGATAGTATAATGTTGACTTTTAGTCGTTGCCTTTCTAAAATGACCTAATTGTGGTGCAGGTTATTGTGAGGATGTCACACAGCCTATGCGCCGATGTGCAAGCATTCCCCTTCTTTTTGTCTTTACCACCATTCTTCCGTTTACATGATACTGCAGTTGTCCTCAGTGATGACAATTGCCTCATTGCCTTCTTCTCCTTCGTCGCCGCCGCCATTCCCAACTCCGCCAACCTGACCTCTAGCCAGGTGTCTAGCTAGTTGCGCAAATACCGCCTGGCTGATGAAATAATCATCTCTCTCACCTTTACGATCCATGTCATTCTCACTCGTAATTTGATAACTCAGGTGCATCCTGCGCCGACTAGCAAGTCCGCCAGGTCCAACCTCGTCATCGCTATCACTGAGAGCTGCGGTTGCAGGCTCAGTCTCGGATTCGGCTGCGGGTCCAGTGGTGACACTACGGCCACGGCGACCCCAACGGATGCTAGAGAAGGAAGAAGGGTCTGCTGAATGCACTCCTACGCCCTTTCGAGCGTTATGTTGGAGATGAGCATCTGGCGAGAATATCTTCACCGTGTGGTCAATGCCTGATACAGCCATCAGCGGTTCATAGGGATGGCCTGGGCCCTGTTAGTTGGATGTTTGATTGTGTGCAGATTGACAAACGTACCCTGAATAACATTCACAACCTCTCCATCCCCTTCCAGGATGTTCAGAAGTTGTGTTGTTTTTCGATCCCAAACGAAAACGTGACCTGAGTCGCTCCCGCTGACAACATACTCATCTTGAAGACCAAAGTAGTTGACGTCTTTTACCGTTTTAACGTTGCAATGTCCCATGTAAACACGGGTATGAGGTGCACAAGGTACGTCGCGTTCAACCTTCCATCGTTTGTAGCGACTGCGACCAAAGTCGGTACGCCATAGCATATGTCCACTTCTTGTCCGCCGTAGTCCCTCTTCATCCTCGTCCTCGGAATTCTCAGAATCCTCATCTAATCCATCTTCAGAATCTCCATACCAATCGTTTTCATTGTCGTCATCATCATTGTCATCGTCCTCGTCCTCGTTATCATTTTGATCTTCGTCTTCCTCGTTTTCCCCGGGATTCTGAATGACGGTGGATCTCGACCCTGTTGGGGTAGCCGAGCTTGGGGAACCGTCCTCCTCGTTTTCTGCCTCTTGATTCGATGTCCTAATCAACTCTGCATCACGGACAGGGCCTTCATCGATAAGAGGATCAATATCTGCCTGTCGTGCTCTCAGCGCCCTCTCCTCGGCTCTGATTTGTTTATCCGAGATCCCACGACCGCCATAAGCGCGATCCACAAAAGCAAAGTTGATGTCCTTTGAAGCGTTAAGCAGCACGCCCCTTCCAACCTGATATGCCCATCTCCTTTTTGCTGCACTTCGCGTTTGTGTAGGTTCCTCTATCAAATCTCCCTCCGGCCCATCTCCATTTGTGCCAGTCAGATCTGCAAAAGGTATGCGTAGTGCCTGACCAAAGGCATCGACTGCTTCAATCTCAGAAGAAAATAGAATTCGAGTGGCGTCCGTCTCAAACTTTGAGGCATCAGGATTGACAATGCTATCATCGCCTGCAAGGCTCATTAGGTAGGGAATCAGTTGCTCCTGTATAGCGTCCATGTCTGCCCCATGCGGGAGAGGCAGACGAGCACTGCTGCTTCGTCCTGAGAATCCCTCTACTACTGCACCCGGGCCACTATCAAGCCACAAAAGTATAGCCTTTAAGAAGTCATATCCAAAATGCTGATGCCGAGGCAACTCTCTTTCCCGTGGCGCCGGCTGGATCGATGCAAAGTACTGTGCAATCAAGGCGTCTGAACTAGACCCGGTCAACAGCTGTCCGCCCAACACTCGTGCCAACGTTCCGGCTGCCTGCACAAACCGGCGCGAGGCTGCCCTGCTATCACGAAGCTTGTTTTGTACCGCCACGTCGATGGGATCTGGGTCGATTGGATAAGTCCATGTCCGATCTATATCATCCATGTCCGCTATTATCGAGTTTGCCAAGCCCAGGATGGAGGTGAAGGCCAATTGTAGCCCTGTCTCTCCGTGTTCACCAAGATCGAATATGCGTTTTGCTATCTTGACGGTTGTACCCGCAATGCGGTAATGGTCTGTGGATCGCAACTCGTTCAGTTGCTCCTGAGTTAGGCGACTCTCAGCAGGCGTTTGGATGCGAATGTCTTCACTTTGTCCATTGCCATAGGTGACGCGTAGTGCAAGATCATCTTCCGTACTATCGTTTCGTGGTCTAGATCCTGCCCGCTCAGCGGCCTCTTGAGACGATGCACTCGACTTTGGTCGCTTGCGTTTTTTGGCGGTGTCCTTGACCCGACGACCGGATGTACTGCCTGATGCTTTTGTTGGTGCTACATTCTCTTTCGCATCCAGACTTCTCAAAATGTCGAAGCTATAGATGTGGTCTTGTGACCAGCTTACGATGAGCTCGTTTGGGTGGGCGTCACTTATCTTACATGAGGTGATGTGACCGCTGTCACTTCTGTTCATGCGTTGCTTCCCATTGGGCGCAAACTTCTTGACACATTGTGTTGCCTTTCCTAGGAGCTCCTCGTCGTTCTCATTCCAACTTGCTGGAGTGGAAAGTCTGGAACCGCGCTCACGATTGATGTCACGGCCAAGCATGCGCCGATCGTGCAAGAAGCAATGAAGGTGTGCCCCGCCAAGTGCGATATAGTGGGGTTGGCTAGGGGAACAAGAGACTGTGTTAAGATCCAGTCCATATCGACTGTACGAGATGAGTGGCGGTGGAATATCATCAGATGCGTCCTCGTCTCTTGCCCACGCCGGAAGCATACTGTCTCGTGCTGGTGGGTATGCCCTGGCTGGCTGCCTTATATCCCATTGCCGTACATCTCCATCGTTGGAGCAGGTCATGAAATAGAACGGGTTGTCCTCTGTGACAATCCTCTTCACAGTGTCGGTGTGGCAGCGAAATGCCTTGGCATTTGTATCGGCCTCGGTAAGTGTCACTCTGCCCCGCGCTGTGCCCAAGTTTCGCGAACCACCTGCTCTAGAAGCAGTTCGGAAGGCCGAGTGACCTGAATGCTCAATGTCAAATATCCTCACGTCGTCTGTGGCACTAACGATGGTGCGGTCGCCCGAGTAAGGCATAAACTTTACGGAGAAGATGTTGGTATGATGGCCTGTCTCAATAGACGTCGTGAGGCTGAACTGATCGGTCGACGATTCGGGGTGATATGCATGAATGTTGATGCGGTGGTCGTCGGAGCCGGTAGCGAGGAGACGGCCAGATTTCGACCAGCTAGTGATGTCAGATACCTCCCTTGAATACCTGCAAAATGGGCTCTCACCTGAGGGCGTTGACGCATCCGTTGTGACCTTCAAGCTCATTTACGATATCGAGATTATCAATCCATTTCCGGTCCCCGTAAATCGATCGGACGTCTGAGTACTTGCTGCGCTCTTGACCAACCTCTCGCTTGAGCAGCCGGTCGCAGATTGTGTACTTCATATCGGGCAGTGCTGAGGTTTGCCAGTGGCAGCAGGTGCTGTGTGAAGGGCAACCCCAGAAAGTAGCGGAGAGGCAGAGGGAAGACTAGGCAAGGCTTCTAGAAACACCTAGATGAAGGTAAAGCGAATCAGGCAATTTCAGTCAGGCGGAACAATTCGTAGATTCGACAGCCTATGTGTGAGCATCTCGGCGCCCTGACAGTAAAGCTTGTAGTGTGGTTGCGGGCGGCGCATGCAAGTCGTCGCTGGAGGTCGCGAACGAATGACGAAAGGTGACTAGGCTGTCTCCACCACGTTTGTGCCCCAAGCTCTCCCCCGCGGCCTCCCGTTCCTCTTCCACAACCAATCACTGCCGACACATGTAGAGACTTGCGCAGTGAGATCGCAACCCCTGTTCAGGACACAGGACGCAGGACGCAGGACGCAGGACACAGACGGCAACCTGACACATCTTGCCACATTTGGTATGCGTCTGGTTGTTCGCCACTCTGCTACTAACACGTTTACGCCACAGGCCATTATGACACGAGACATCACGACGTGATAGTGACTGAGCATCATGAGTATTCAAAGTGATTGCGCGACCTTGACTTTTGTTCGGTGGAACGAGAATATGAGCATTTATTTACATGAGAATCAAAGCAAATACACAACACTTGACCACCTAACTCTTATCCAAGGAATTTACATGGCAAGAACTGCACCAACTGCACCAACAAACATGATGAAGCCGACACTGGCGCGGCTAGCAGCGCCCTCAAACTGCGGTAGCATAGATGGGAGAGGTGTAACGGGCTTGCCGGTACCAGTGGGCATGGGGACATACTCGCTGGTAGCGTTCTTAGCAGGGCCAGCGGGGATGTAAGGAGCACCAGCCGATGGGTAAGGCGCAGGGATGTAAGTGGGAACGGCAACCTTGCTGAGAGTCACGTGCATACTACTGACACCCTCATACTCCACGGGCTTCTTGGGATAGCCCGTGCCAACAGGATACGAGGGGTACTCAACAGCAGACGAAGAGGCGGGCTGAGCGGCGGAGGGCACAGAAGGCATGGAGTCGGCTGGGTACTCAGGAGCCGCAGTAGATGCGGGAGCCACAGGGTGCTCAGCGGCCTTGGAGACTTCAGGGACGATGGGGTACGCAGCCTTGGAAGCCTCGGGCACAGCAGGGTATGCAGGCTTGCTAGAAGAGATTGGCGAAGCAGGATACTCTGCAGGATACACGACCGAAGGAGCAGAAGATGGGTACTCAGGTACAGCAGTGACGGTGGCAACGGGCTTGGTAATCGTCACAGTCAAGGTGCTGGCAGTGTATACGCTTGTGGTCCATCCCTCAGGAACATTGGCCGTACCGGTAGGCTTCGCGCACTTGGTGCAAACAGTCGCAACATAAGTCGTGGTGACCGTGGTGAGACCAGTGGGGCAGATATCGACATAGGTGGCTTTGAGAAGTTAGTATGTTTTCGTGAAGTTAAATTCCACCTTAAACTTACTGGTAACAACACTGGTGGTAGAGCCAGTGGGAATAGTTGGGTAATCGGGTTGCTCAGGCTTCTTGGTGATGGAAGGCGTGCTGTCATAACCAGTGCTGGACGCAGGTGGGTACTCTCCGTAGCCCTTGGAGCTCTCAGCGGGGTACTCGGCACCCTTGCTGGCAGAGTATGTCTCATTTGGGTACACTGCTGACTCAGTAGGATAGACACCATAGCTGGAGTTGACACCAGTGGGATAGGCGCCGCTTGAAGTGCTGCAGGAAGTTGAGGTCTCGCTACCCGAAGGAACCACGCCGGAGCTGCTGATGCTCTCGGATGCGGAGACGGTGGGGACAGACGACGGTCCAACGGAGGCGATGTTGCTGGAAGCAGAGGGCGAAATGGTCGCAATAGAAGGCTCAACAGGGGTGCTGCTGGGAGTTTCAATAGAGCTGGAGCTGACCATAGTAATGTTGCTGGAAGCGGGGGCGCTAGGGGCAGGGATGCTAGAAGCCGACACGCTATACATGGGAGTGCTGGATAAGGGGATGCTGGAAGCAGAGACACTAGAGCCCGGAGTGCTAGAAGCGAGAACACTGGAGACGGGATAGGTAGAAGCCGAGATGCTAGAAGTTGGGGTGCTCGATGCAGGAAGGCTGGATGCGGGGACGCTGGGAGCAGAAATGCTGGAAGCAGGTGTGCTGGAGGCGGGAGTGCTAGAAGTGGGAGTGCTAGAAGTGGGAGTGCTAGAAGGCGTGACTGTAGAAGAAACCACAGAGCTAGAAGACACAATGGGGTGGTACTTGTCATCAAAAGTACCCTCAACAGCATACTTGATCCAAGTGCCGTAAGACTGGTCGTAAGTCGGGTTGTTCTTAGAGACGGTTGCCTCCCAAAGCATAACACCTCCAAACATGCTATTGCCCTGGAGCGACTGAACAAGCATATTGGCATCCTCTGGGGCGAGGTAGTGGTCCTTGTGTGTAGGAAGGCCATCCTCGCCTGCAGCCAATCCAAGGTAGAGCTTAATGTCTGGGTTCTTGGAGTTTGCCTTTAGCCAAGAAATCCAGGTGTTGAAAGTGAAGGTGCTCTCGGCCTTGTTCTTCATGTCGTGTACAGCCTTGGCGGCAGAGCAGGCCCAGGTGTTGTAGAACTGGGTGAAGAGGAAGTCAAAGGGAACCTCCTTGAGGGCAAGGAAGATTCTAGCATCGGGGACAACGCACTGAGGAGCACCGGAGAGAAGCATGTTGGAGTGTGTCTTGATGTACTTGCCGAAGACATCGTAGTTTAGATAGAGCATGTCTTTGGACGGTACATCCCACTCTGCGGCTTCGAGGTCGAGGTCGAAACCATCGACATAGGCATCGCCAAAGGGACGGGGCTTGCCGGCAGCTTTCCACTCGGCAGTAGGAGGCCCATAAGCTCCGAGCAAAAATTCGGCAAACCAGTTGGCAACATCTGGTGTTGGGAGGTAGTAGTCCGTTGGCCAGCCACCACCGAGCGAGAGCATGACCTTCTTGCCTCTCCTCTTGCAAGCATTGATGGCTTCACCAACGCCAGGGCATGAGCTGAGTAGCTTGCTGGGTTTGTTGGTAGTCGGGTCGGTGTAGGTTGCATCACCACAAGCACTGGCGTGGTTTGTCCCAGGGTATTCGCCTCGCGTCTTGGGAAACTGGTTAACGACTAATAAGAGGGTTGTATTAGCAGTGTTCTATTGGTAGGTAGATCAGTTGAATCAGACATGGCCCTGTCCCCAGCTCGACTGACAGTCCACTTTGTCCGTCTCCCCCATGACTACTTACAGCCAATGTTAACAATGTCTACATTAGGATCCAAGCAGACTTCGAGCAACGTCATCTGGTTGCTTCCCTGTCCCCAGTAAACAGCGACATTTGACTTGGATGAGGCATCGTAAGCCGCCGAAGCAGTAGAAGCAAGAAAGCCAGTTGCAAAAGCAACGCGTGAGAGGATTGATGCGATCATGATGATAGTGTAAACAGTATAAATGACGGCACGTGATGGAAAGGATAGGACGGCCAGAGGCCAGTAAAGATTGTGATGAGCGAACTCAAGGAAGGGACGCAAGCAAAAATGCTGCAATTAGGATCGAGACTCGAAAGAGAGCGACTTGAGGGCGAACTGGAAAGCAGAGCGACTCACGATGGGAAAAGTAGAAATGGGATATTACACTATATCTACTCTTGGCCTCAAGGCCTCATGGCGTGGTACCTGCATGGGTAACTAGTCACTGACCAGTGCCGTTTAGCAGTAAGCAACCATACCATTGTGCAGCATGGGACGGCAAATCTCATGAAGCTGCAGGAACAGAAAGAGGGCCGTCGATTCGCGCTTCCATTGGTGGGGAGGCCTTGGGCCTAACTGCTTCCAGTCTGAAGTCAGGTACGGCGTCCAAGAAGCTGTGCCTCTAGACGAGCGCTAGGTTTGAAAATGGGTTGCTTTTGGAAGCCCTGACATACGACGTCCTAGTCTAGACTGACGAGCGCTGGCCGCTTCCGGCCATGGGAAACGTCAATCTCGGCTAAAGGTATGGCCCTTTGAGTACCAACAAAGGGAAGAGAGAGAAGACGCCACGACAGGATGGTCGGTCCAGAGTTCCGGGAGTGGCGTTCATACTTGGTCCAGGCACTGCAAAGGTGTGATCCCGTATTCAACGGTGGGTTTTCTCGATGATACCACGACGAGCACTGTACCCCCATCGCCATGCCGAATTGGAGAGTCGACCAGGCACGCTGCAGAGGCGTGATGGATGTGCGTCGCGGAGGAGAAAAGAATGGGGCGACGGTGGCTGCCTAAAGGCTATGCCTCATGGCGGCATATTTGGAGTGGGTGGATTGATCCAAATGCAGGAACGAGTCCGAGTGATTCCACGTTGGATGTGATTTAGAAAGTGTCGGCTACAGCACAAGCGATGACGGGTCAAGGGGGCGCTCGGCGCCAAACCATTCCTCTTGCGGAAAGGCAGGTCTGGCCTTGACACTGCACTGCCGTACAGCCCTTGGGAGCCGATTCTTTCATTGCCGCCTTGGCTTCCTTCATAGCCAACGGCGCCTGGCCGAGGTTCGTCTAGTTGCGAGTTGTTGTTGGTTTCATTGAGTGGATACCAGACGACTGGCGCTTTTGATTGCGTTTTCCTTCACCGGCAAGATAGGGTCAGTGCAGCGGGCCTGACTATACACCACGACTTCTTGCGGAGAACTCATAAAAGGGCAATCTACTCACCGTGTTGGTGATTGCGATCAGTACGAAGCCGTGAATAATCAACTGCACTCACCAGGTGACGCTGCAGACCCTGCGAGATTTATTTGGAGCCATCGACTATGCTGGAGAGCACGATTCATCTGCATGCCAAGTATCCCTGAAATGGGGGCGGGGGGCGGAATGTTGGCGGCCTGAGTAGCCATAGGTTCTTCACAATGTCTCGCAGTCGTGTCAGGCGCGTAACTAGCACGATCTGCCCAAGTCGTGTAGACACAACTGCTGATCGTTGCCTGACTCGAAAGCGTTCTGGATGCCAGCAGTACCTCGACACGATGCGAGCCACGTGCTCGTGCGCTTGAACCCACAGTTCGGCATCCCCTGGCACTGTTCGTCGATCTCATTCGGGCCGATTACGAGCGATAAGCTTCGATTGTCTTATCGGTGTTTGAACCGAATCTTCGAGCGTATAAAGCTTACCATAGGTGTAGACATTGCTCAAAGAAGTCGCCACCATGGCTATAATAAGAGTCAGTTCACCTCTCCGTTTACACTGTGTAAATGTGACTTAACCTGCCTTATGCTGAAATGAGATTTCTTGAAGGGGAGTCCGACTATCACAACTATGTATTAAATCCGTCTAGCATTCTTTGGTGTCAATCTTCTCCCTATGGTTTCGCCTTTTCGTAGAAGAATTCATGAATAAAATTGCTGCCAAGCCTATTCGACGGCGAATCGACTGCGCTCTCGTAGCTTCTTACCGAACCTGAGCAAGAGAAAGATGCCAATAGAGCAGATTACCATACATCCTGCCAACAAGCTTACTCCTCCATCGATCCCAATGCCCTCGAACATGGGGCGCGCAAAGAGAATGGCGGCAAATGCAAATGCACTTCGGCTCAGACTGTTTGCGCTGAAGATACTGGCTGCGTAACGGGGGTAGATGTTCGGAATGTAGAGCAGGACACTCTGAGCGATGAAGTAGATTCCGAAGACGGTCAGGCCGAGGCCGATTGTAGGTACGATCCAATGGATAGAGGGTTGAGATGCCCATGCAAACATGAACAGTCCGACTGCGATGATAGGGCTGGCAATCAAACCGGGCCACAGATGGTTTTCAAGCTCGCCAAACGTACCGCTCATCAAACGGGGGAAGACTCGGTACTTGAGGTACAAAACATGGACAGTGAATGCGAGTCCACAGCCTGGAAGAATGGAAAGGAAGATAAGGCCAGTTGTTTCGGCGTTGAAGCCATACATGGGGATGTAGACCAAGGGAAGAGACTGGAATGTGTTAGCGAGTGCGCTTAGCGACGAGGTGGACGGAGTGCTCACCTCAAAGAATGAGTAGTAGATGCCATAACACAACCCCATGTATACCGTCGTGAACAAGATGGCCGGGTCCAGAAGGTTGATCTCCCAGGGTTTGACGAAAGCATCGAATAGTAAACTGCTGATTTTCATGTTCTTCTGCTTACGTTCCGAGTCTGACATAAGCTCCTGGTTGCCGGTCTCCTCACGCATACGCTTAGCCTTGTAGTAGAGAATAGTGGGTCCAGAGCTCTCTGGCAGAACGAGAAGCAGCACGAGATATACTGGTCCTGAGATGATGAGCAGCTCCCAGCTCGAGAAACGCCATCCCAAATCCCTGACGGCGTAGGAGGACAGTGTTGGGCCCAGGGCGGGACCCAATGTGGCGACCATAGCCCAGAGGGCGACGGCGAACGGGAACTCGGCCATTGTCCAGACATCTGCGAGCGACGCACCCGCAGTGGCAAGGCAGGGCGATGCCATGAAGCCCAGAAGGAATCGCAGGACCATCAACCCGGCGAAGTTGTCCACTAGGGAAGTGGGCACACACAGGATAACAAACAAGAATCCCGACATCGTGTATGGGGGGTTCCTGCCGATAGCTGCAACCTCGGACAGTGGGGAGAATAGCAGACACCCAATACCGTAGCCGAGCACGTACAGCGCGATACCTAGTGAGGCTGCGACATGACCAACGTCAAATATGTCCATCACAGCTTGTTGCGAGGAAGTGTATATCGAAGATCCAACATAGACGGCGAAAGTGTAGACACAGAGTATGACCGTCAATAGCATTTTGTGGCTCCGAGGCCAGTTCTGGGGGTTGCTGGGGTCGTCTGGGCCACTCCAGTCTACGAGGGTGGTTTGATATTGCTTGAGCTCTGCACCGACAGGGGCATCTGTGGGTACTTCTTCCTTTGGGAAAGGGAGGTCGTCTGTTGACGAAGATGGAGACATTGGTTCGGCAGGTTTACGCGTGTAGTCGAACTTGCGGTGTTTGGCATAGTGCAATAACGTTCCTACACTAGAGTGTTTGAATAAGTAGGACGACATGGCTTGCTGTGGTATGGCGCCACGAGCGTGCAGGACGTGTTGAACGCCAACGGAAAGATAGTTGGTGAGGGCTGATAAGGCTGAGTCGAGCGTTGTAGTTTTGCCTCTCAAAAGGAGTGACACGTATCCTGTAGAGAAGGCGCGTCTGCTGGATGGGAATTTGGAAAGTGCTGTGGTATCAAACCAAGTTCCCCCTGAGCCTTTATACCCCATTGTAGTTTCTACCTTTACTTGATTGTCTGCAGGGCCAGCTACGCGAGGGTGTCAGAATCTTGCGTGACACAAAGACACAGCCAGAAACCAGATATGCACAGGAATTTCCGAACTGGTCCAGCGTAGCAAAAAAGAAGTGCATTTCATGTGGGTCGTGGATTTCTCCCATAACACCCACCCAGTTAGGCGACAACCTCCGATAGGGCGCATCTTGCATTCCGGCACTTGATCACTTGGCAAACGGCTAATCGTAGGAAAGTTTATTTTTCTGTCTCTCGGCCATGTCGTCTGACGCCGGTTGATTCGTCGGATACTTCTCTGATGGTGCATGAAACTAAGAGTCACAGTCGAGTCAGCGGAGGCAACGGAGTAAACGGACATAAGGCAACATGGAGAAAAGCAACCACACATCTTACAGTGAGCCAAGTGCCGGGCGAATCCAGGATATGCAGCGAAAAGTGGGTGTGCACGAAGAGTGTACCAGTGTCTCGAAAAGCATGTGAGCCCAATGTGCTACCTACGCCTACAATTCTGACCGTTCTGCAAGCGAGGCTGGCTGCCCTTAATGCGCCTACAAAGCAGTCAGATGACGCCCTTAATTGCTGGCGCTCGCTGATTGCACAAAAGAAAAAGCGGTTGTGGAAAACGCAAACCCAAGTTACTACAAGACTTTGCTGTCTTGCCTCTACCAACCTCCAGACCGTTGCAGAAACTCACTAAACACCCTTGCCAAAACACACAGCAGGTACGATTTGTACACTCCAATCGCAGACATTGCTTCAACTTTGGTCCGGAGCCTTGCAAGAAAATGCCTCCGATATTTGTAAGTCAACGGTTGCTTTCGTGGCCAACTGCAAGCCACATTCCGCTGACAAATGGCCGCTAATGTGACTGCGATCGCTTCTAAAACATGCCGGCTCAGGTGGTATGCAGGATAAGCGAGGACGCAGCCTGTACAGCGTGGCCCTCTTGTTAAGCAGAAAGAATGAAATATCAGCAAGGTAAAGTTTGCGCATCTCGCGGTCGAAATGTCCTCCGGTCCTCGTCCATCGCCTCATCGAGCGTCAGTATCATACGTGTAAGAGTCAGGATGAATCACAGTGCTCCATAGACACTGCACTTGTCGTAATCAACATCTTTCAAGGCGTTACCAGGGGTGCTGACGTTGGTACCTACAGTAACAGTATGTCCGTTAAAGCCGTGACGTTCTCGGATCCCCGACCAACACGTGAAGCGGCAGTGTAAATGTGCGACGGGCTTTCGGCAGTAAACGCCAATGCCCTAGCGGTCATATACATCCCGCATATTTGACAATGGACCTGTCAGATTTCCCCAGACCTCATGGACCAGGGACCGAAGCTCCAGTCCTGACGACATGACTCTAGAATAGTATCACAGGCACGAACCGATGGCCAAGCAATACAGTGATATCTACAGGACAAAGAACGAACCAACTCGAAAGCCGGTTCTCGACGCCGCGCGAACAGTAAGAGACTCAAGACACCATCGCCAGCTGCACAAGCCTAGGACGTGATATCTGACTAGGCACATAGTCGCCAAGAGATACAGTGGGAATTCACTACGCCACCCATTGGACCCAAGCTCTGGCTCGCAATCCTACTTTCACTCAAGAACTCAAAGAGGCCAATCGCATCGTAACCAATCGCATCGCCATCTCATCAGCACACTCACGCCCCAGCCCAGGCTCCCGCGCGGCACCACTACACCAAAATGCACGTCCCTCCTTGAACCCACCGATCTGGCCTTGCTCGAACTACCCCTTCGCTCGTGACTCCATGTGCGCGGGCATCTCCCGTCTGACCAAATGAAGCCCAGCCTCGGTAGGTAGGACGATCTATATGCTGGATTGGGTCGACACGACCCCACCCTAGCCGGGATTGTAGTCGATGGCGCGAAAAGGTTGACAGCCTCGCATGTAACGAAGAAGCAAGAATGCAGAAGACTCGGCAAAGAAAGGGACTTGGATGTTGTGCTTCGCTCACGCGCCTAGCCCGGGGAATCGCACACTCAACCCATCATCACTCTCGAGAAACACCAACAGCGGCAGTGCATGTGCACACGACTCCAGTCTTGAAGAAGAATAAAAATAGATGCAATTGGTATCGTTAGCCTCCCGACAAAGTCTCAAGCCCAAACGCCGTCATTCCTCATGGAGCCCAGTCGTAAAATGGTCGTGCCACACCCATCTTGCACAGAAGCGCAAACAAAAAGAAGACTACTTCCTCTCGCCCTTCCTCCCAGTCTTCTTGAGCCTAGCTGCAAGGTCCAACATAGCATCCGCCCAAACCGACATGCCCTGCTTCTCCTTAATTTCCTTCCCGCAAAAGTCTTTTAGGAAAGCACCCATCTTCTCCTCGCCGTACTTCTCCCCGTACACGACTTCTGCTGCCATGCCAACTTCCGTTTCCACACCCTCCTTGCCGAAGTGGACACCAAGTTCAAATGTGGCTTTGACCTTGGTCTGGAGAGTGGGAAGCAGCATGTGGGCAGCAATGGCCATGCGTTCATCTGACAGAATGCTTTCTTCTGTCATGTAGCTGTGCTCTAGCCAGCGGACACCCTCGGCAACTGCGAGCGCGGTAGCCCAGCTGTTTTTGACGAGATGGAGAAGAGTCGAAATGCGCGTCTGTGATTGCGGGATGCCATGAAGGTGGGCGCGGATCAATTGGAGAAAGAAGCGCTTGCTAGTAGTCAGGGGAAGGGCATGGGGCGTTGCCGAGTCTCCAATGTAAGCGAGGGAGATGGGGCCGTTTGGTGTGTTGGAGCCTGTGGCAAAGGCAGACGGCACGAAATACAGTTCCAAGTCGTTCAAGTGAGTCATGGTGATGCTTGTGGATGAGGCAGAGGTAATGCTCCATCCGTGAGCTTGTTCCAGAGCAGCGACTTGAACTGTGTCGCTGTTAGTAGCATATCATCATTGATGCATGGACCGGACATACCTTTGAGATTGCTGACTTCACTCGTTGACCAGCCACGGCACTCTTCTCGCATGCGTTCAGCAGCCTTGATCTCCTCGATGCATTCAACCTTGCGGCTCTTGGCTGCCTCGATACGCGCTTCTTTATTAGCAAGCTCCTTCTGAAGCTGTGCCAACAGCCGCTTCTTCTCTAGCAGCTCAGCATCTGTGGCAGTGAGTTTCTCTCTCGTCTGCTCAAGCTCCTCCCGATCGCAACTGTTCAGCTCATCGTGGCGCTGCTGTAACTGCTTGCGCTCGGTGGACAGAAGCTCCTTCTTCTCTACCAAAGGCGGTAGCACAACATCGAGGAGTTGCTCCTGATTGATCAGTGTAGACTCGTCGCGTTTGAAGCCGTCCATAGTATGAAGAAGACCAGTCTTCAGATCCTGCAGGAGAGTGCTTCTCCAAGTATACCACTCTCCACGTGCTTCGAGGCGGGCATTGGTCTTTAGATTCTTGAATTGGTTGTCCATGACAGCACGCTGGTCCGGGGGAGCAGTGAGATATTCACTAAAGAGTAGCGGGTTCTCCTCCAGGACATTGGCCTCCATGGTGCGGACAAAGTGGCGACCATCCGAGATGTACTTCTTCATCTCGTGACATGCGTGTTGATACAGTTCGTACTCAGGCAATGTACACGCACCGGCAACCACGAAGCGATCCAGTGACTCTTCCTTCTCCTCTACTTCGACGTCATGGAAAGCAGAGGGAGCAGCAGTATGCCGCCTCTTGGTCGTACTAAGGTCCATGAAGCGGATTTTAGTCATGTCTAGGAAGTCCTGAAGCGAGATGCGCTCAACCTCGGAGAAGTCTTCTGCAACACCCTTTTCTATTTCAGCCTCCTCTTGTTCTTGCCCACCGAAAATGACACGTTTCTTAGGGCTCATACTTTTCCGTGGGGTGGCCTTCTTAGGTGTCGGGGTCTTCTGCTTGGGCGTTGGCTGTTTTTGGGGAGTCTGTGCCTTCTTTGGCGTCATACCACGCTTCACTGGTGACATCAGTGACTGCTTTCGTGGCGTGGACAACAGTTTAATGCTATTGCTTAGTAGTGAAGTGCTCTTCAAAACAGGTTCCTCGCGTGGTGCACCTAGAGGACTGAACTGTACGGCAGACAATGAAGAACGACGTCGGTTCAGGATAGGGGCAGCAAGAGGATCGTCAGGAATCGCTTTGGGTGTACCTGTTTCCTTTTGGCTAGTAGGCGTTGCTCCAGATCCTTTCTCCTTCGAGGCACTCAAAGGAGTATGGCGCACGAACGGAGAAGGCTCGATTTCTTCGATATCCTTTTGCCTGACAATTTCAGGAGTGCCTGGATCCAGAGTTGGGTAGACCACATCTCCCGAGGTGCTGGGAATGCTATCTTTCGATGATTCAGGGACAGCCTCTGCCTCTGACCTAAGAAGTGAGCTCCTTCTGCGTCCAGGTGATTTTTTGGCTGACAATCTTTGCGGAGTCGGTGTCTTGCCGGCTGGAGTGGATGTGACCTCAGCAGACTTCTCTGGGGTTGCTGATGCTAAGATGGACCGCTTAATACCAGGTCCAACAATCTTGGTGAACTCCATGGAGAGGTCCTCGTCCTCGACCTCTCCATCCTGCACGTCCTGCTCGATCTGTGCAGAAGATTGGTTTTTCTTGATACTGCCCATGGCAAGTGTGAAGTCCATGGTTTCATCTTCGACGGGAGTCTCAACGCTAGCACCTCTAGTAGATGTAGGCACTGGTCCTTTCACGATACCCCCGATTGCCATTGTAAGATCCATAGTAGCATCCTCAGATACGTTCTCTTGAGATTGTAGACGTTGTCGCAGACTAGCTCGTCGGTCGGCAGGGCGCTTCGCGGGGCTTCCTTGTGACGCTTCTAGCATGGATATTCTCCTCTTAAGACTCTTCCTCCTGTTTGCGGGCGCGTTGGCTGCCATGGCCCGAATGGTTCCCAGTGGCATAGTAAGGTCCATGGTCATGTCTTCATCCATATCTGAGCTTGCATTGTCGGGTTGCTGTTCCTGCTCTTGCTCGTGCTGCTGTTGTTGTTGGTCCTGAGGAATAATGCGACCCACTGCACGTGTGATATCCATGCTCATGTCGTCATCTTCGGCCACCGTACGTGCTGGTGAAAAGGCAGGGCTAGCGTTTTCCTTGTCGTATTCGGTGACAAAACTCTTTTTCGCCCATGGTTTGAAAGCGGAAGTAATTTCGTCTTGTGCAATGTCCATGGTCATATCTCCGTTCTCGTCTTCATCTTCGTCTTCATCGTCTAAATCCAGTCTTTGAGTAGTTGCCTGGTTCGCGGCCTCACGGAGTGCAGCGTCCAAGCGAGCACTGCTCTGTGAAGAGTCCTCTGTGTCGGGGGAAGCGCCCAGGTTCTCCGTTAAATCATTGTCACTCTCAGAATCACTGCCGCCGTTGTTATCGCCGCCAGGCGACGCGCTGTCTCCGCTCAGAGGACTTGAAGAGTAGACGTCATCTGGGTTGTTAAAATCCATCGGCGGTATTGCTGAACTTCTGCGGTTTTTCTTCTGGTGTTGCGATCGCTGGTTTGCAGACAAAGAGCCGGGCTCGGGCTCAGGCTCTTCGGCCTGCTCTGGTGGTGTGGAAGGCGGCTCGGCGGGGTCTGAAGGAGGGGCAGGCGATGCGGGTGTGGATGCCTGGGAGATGTTCGAGGCTCTTCGGGTGGCCTCTGACGAGGCGGAGGAAGTGGTCGCATCGCGCATGTACTCGACTACATCCCACGTATGTAAAGTGGCTTCTGGGGCAAACGAGACGCGCCTCCTTGCTAAGAATAGTTAGTATCGTAACTGCTTCAGTTTTGAGACTACCATTCTTACCCAGAGACTTGCGACGGGCTTCGCGCCGCTTCTTCTCATCTTCGCTATTAGAGGCAAGGATTGACTTGACTGCGGGGATAAAGGCAGACTAAAGAGTCAGCAACCTGTACATTCCTGGTCGCATATACTCTCAATACCTTTCTCCTGTTTCCCATGGCCTCTTTCAGGGGTGGTGCTTCCAACTCTTCCAGGCCACCAGGACCAATGCTCTTGCTACGCGTCTTCCGCGCAGTCTTTTTGGGCGATAGCCCTGGTTTTTTTGGCGACTGTGCGGGGGCCTTGAATGAGCCATTGGCGATGAGGCCGTCGGCGATATTGTCTTGGGCGTCTGATTGCGCCATGGTGTGGTTGTGAAATTTGGAGTGTGGTGGTCGTGGTTCGGGACGGGAGTGTCGATGCATGTAAACACGACAAGCGCCAAACCAAACAATGCGTCGTCAGGCCTGTGCGCACCCCCTCGTCCGATCTTATCATTGACCCCCGCATCTGCAAACCACCGTCACCAAGTAAAACCTGAATTCTCTCATACGGACTTATATTACTCTGGGTATCTAAGCACAAATGAACACTATCGATACAAAGTAGGAAGCAATCTCAAACACAGTACAAAAAAACCATTGTGTATCCCCACGCCTACTGTTGGAAACGAGCGTCTTAACAAAATCCGGTGCCTAGGAAAACAGACGGAGTCAAAAACAGTCAAAGTCAAAAACACTGGACCCAAAGGCGCCTTCATACTCCCACTAGAAAACATCCTTGATCCACATCACCAACACTAGTTCCCTCCACCAATCCGGCGGCGGCGCCATCCGCTCAACGGGCGAATCTCCTCCGTCTTCGTATCGCTGACTCGGTGATAGCTGCTCCATCGTTCATCTTGCGTCTCCTTCTCCCTCTCTTCAAATCCACCCCAGAAGCTGTTTCGCCGGACCCTAGTGCGCTCCCGAGACAGAGACCGCTCACGGGTCTCCCAGGCCTCATCAATCCATCGGTCACTACGGTGAAGCGTGCCGCTAGGCCGGAGGTGAGAGGTGTGAGGGTGGTGATAGGATGTGCTGGGTCGGTCCAATGTAGCACTGATCCTGAGTCGAAGTGCACGGTCTTCTACGTCTTCATCATCGCTATGGTAGTGGCGGTCAGAGTACCGGTACGTGCCGTGTCTGTCGTGGGTGTATAGCCTTTCTTCTTCTTCGTTTTTGCGTGTGTCGTTTGACCAGATGTTGTAGCGTTCCAGCTGAGAAGGTCGATCGCGGACCGTCAGGGCGCTGGAGATCTTGTTGGACTTGTGGTTGGCGGGGTATGGGTAGTCATCATGGCCGTCGTCGAGATCCGAGAGCGTGATGCTGTGGCCGCGTTTGTGGGTATTGCGGCGCACAGGAGGGCGCGAGTTGTAAGGCTCCTTCTCAGGAGTGCGCTCGTGCGCATGAGTGTGGGAGAAGTGCAGGTAAGACATTGCGGTTGCCTTGTAAGCCTGCCTTGGTACTTCTGAGATCAGATGGTAGTCGACTCGAGGAGGTGGTGGTATTGAAATTGCTCTGAGAAAGTCTGTGTCTGCAACTACAGCTGCGTTGGGGATACTTATAGTTGTGCCAGTAAGAAAAGGGCGAAGGACACCGTCGTGTAGTCACAACCTCTATATACCATCCGACCGCATGTCTCAACTGCCTACACAGTCCACGACATCATACCTGGCCAGCATGGACCCACACAACCCGTGGACAATGAACTAGCACCGCCTCTCTTTTGTGGCTCACCATCGTGGCTGATGCAGGTGATTGTACACTATGGTTGGCTGCGCCTCCTCCTGGGCGCCCTTTTGCATGAACTATGGCGTACCGATAGCGATCTCACCGCCAAACTACTGAGGCTTAACAATTGCCCCTGGGCTATTTGCACACCTATGAAATCCTTCCGCGGTGAACATGTGAGGGGTTGGTGCAAACAAGGTTGCGGTCGCGGCAATGGGGCTGTGGCCTTTTGCAAGTGTGGGGGCCGGAAACTCGACGGTCGCAGGCCGGTCGCTTTGAGCAAACTAAGTAAACATAACAGGATCTGCCGATATTCAGATAGGTGCCTGCAAAACTGCACGTTTTTGCTCCAATGTATTCATAACTTTTTACTAGATATGCTTGCCTTCAGGCAGCTGGCCCATGGTAGCTTGTAATGTTTCAATCACCATGGAATCTGCTAGATCTCCATTCAACTCGTGGATACTTTTGGCTGACAGTTGTTCGTTCAGGCTGACCAGACACTATGACCCTCCTGTGCCAGAGAGTGGAGATATGAGCTGGAGTGTGGTATCAGGCGAGACTCCAGAGAGGCTGTGCTCCGGTGCTTTTTTGGTGCGCCATTTCGCTATGCAAACTGCGAAGTGTGCCAGATATGCTCGAGGTCTTCAAAGAGGCCTGCGACAAGCATCCATGGTCTGACTCAAGTTTGGTGATATTGGTCACCTGGATTCCTAGGTCGCACTGGTTGCCTGGAGGGACGCTGTTGGTACCTCGGGGCGGTCTCCAACCCCACAACCAGGCATTCAGTGGCGGTTCCAGGCTATCGCGGTTTGCGCTTCCAGTCCTACAGTAACGACAGCGCTAGGGCGTTCGCATGGTTGGCATCGCGTCCGTGCCTAGTACGGCTTGACCCAGCTCTCCGTTCTCTTGCTTATGCTTCGTATCTTTTAGGCTCCAACGGTGGCCCTGGCAGGAACATCAAGTCCCTTGAGCCTTTCTAGAAGGACCTGTGCATGCGTTGGTTGTTGCGTGAGGGGCAATGCGCCATGGTATCTCTCGCGATACGATACTGCCCCCTGGTAAATTGGATTTTCAGGCGTCCAGCTCAGCAATCCTCCGTGTCAAGCAAGACCTCAGCTGTCTAGTCGAGTATTTTGTTGGATTTCTTCGGATGTGGGAATTGTATGCTGTCTACCACACCGGGGCAAAGTCGGGGAACTCAGAGTGCAAGATGGTGCCAGAACGTGCAGTTCGCCGTGTAGGATGGATGGTGGAGGGCATGCGTGCTGGCGTGTTAATATCCCATGGCCCTTGGCATGCGATTGCGCGCCATTCCTCCTCTCAGGCTAGCTAGGATGAGGCATTGTCTGCGGCATGATTGACAAACTTCAACGTTTTCAGACCATGGCCGAGGGAAAGGGGTTGGGGCAGTTCAGAGCGCGAGAGGCTTCGTCCTTTGCTTCTCCATACTTGACCAGCACCCACCACAAGCTGTCGTACACAGATACGTAGCGCGCCACCATGTTGCTGTTTCTACCGTCTGGACTCCTGACTCTTGTAGTCCTCGCCCGTGCTGTCCTAGCTTTCCCACGTATGTCACTGCTCGCCACGGAATACGACGGTCAAGACTTACCTTTGCCAGAAATCGATACTCCCGTAAATGCCACAGCCACCATACCCATTGTTCAAACCAGCGACGGCGCTTTGGAAACGCCATCTGATGATCTCAGTATACCAGATGAGTGTTTGGCTAATCCAAGGGCTTGTGGCGGGCGGGAAAGACCAGATCTTCCAACGGCCACAGGCTTTGACGACACCGACGTTGTCAGGACCATCGTTGGTCCAACTACTCCAACCGATGTGGTCCGCACTTCGCGTGTGCCAACGGTTATCAATGTTGAGACAAATACCGTAGTTCGTGCTGGGACGAATACTGTGCCTCGTGTTGAGCCTATCGCTACTCCCAGCTCGGCAGCGGGTGGCCTTGAATTAGAGAGCCAGGCGGGAGCCAACACAGTGACGCAAGACACATCTAATCCGTCTGCTACTACACCGAAAGAACACGCGGTTAGTCCCGTAGAGGATAACCCGTCTAGAGTTGTCTTGTCAGACGCACCACAGGCACAACAGGCACAACAGACACAACAGAAAA
>JALPSE010000061.1:77770-94851 GCA_030558545.1 Bipolaris gigantea
CTCGCGGCTCGGCCAAACCCAATCTATCGTGCAACCAACTCAATCTGACGTGCAACCTCCACAGCCAGATGCGCAGCCTACAGGACTTGACGCGCAGCTAGCGCCATCGTTGTCGCGTGGAACAGACGATTCGGGCGAGGGCTCCACTGTCGATTCTACTGGCGATTCTGCCGCTGACACCGTTCCGCCGACAGGCAGAAATAGCATCACGCCAGGACCAGGCATGCCAAGTGCCACAGGCTCTACACCAGGAGCCATGCCCAACGCCATCACGCTCGGCTCAGCGATAATAGCGCTAACGCCTGGTGTCTCCACCACCGTCGGACCCAGTTCCGACCAGACGTTGGTTGCCATCACCACGAATGCTGCTGGAAGCACTCTAGTCACCATCAGCTCAAGCGGCGTCGCCGTTACCGCTACAGTAAGCGCCGTGCCGACTACCGTTACTCTGCCGAAGACGGGCTTCGAAGCAAGCGTCACCGATGTTGCGCGTCCGGGAGTGGTTACTAGCAGTAGACCGCTAAGCACTACTTCCAGCAAAGCCATGGCTGTTGGCAACATGAAGAACGAGGTTGGCTGGTGGACAAGTGCCATGCTGGGGGTCATTGGACTCGCGCTCGGATTCTGAGGACAGAATGTTGTCATCAGCCATTTCTCTCCAACGATGAATCGATCGAGGCATCCCAGTGCAAAACAACATGACCCGGGAACGCGTCCACACGCGTGATCACATGCGGCTTTCTCCGGGCCCCGCTTCTCGCTACCCCCCCGCATCGACACGTCCTGGATACACAACGCAGTCGTCCCTCCGGTGCCTTTTCCTACTGCTCCATACTTCTCGCCCTCCTCAAACTCAAGGACCCCGTTTACACCCCAGTCTCGACCATCTAAAATACCATCTCGGCCCACTTTTCCTACTCCAGGCTATACCAACATGTCCTCTGAACCCGACAAATCAAAAATTACAACTACCTACAAGGCGGCCAAGGCGCAGGGGTTTCGTAGCTTCAAAGACTTCTTGGAGTCGTATGGGCTGCGGGTTTGGGAACCGGAGGATGTGGAAGAGGGAAAGGCGATTCTGAGGGCCATGGGATATAACGTCTCATGAGATGGGGGGAGGGGTTCGAAATGCTAGGCGCATGGTGCACGAAGTAGTAATGAGACGAGGAACAGTTTGGGAACACTCGGTGTTGTGACATGACTGGAGTGAGCGACGCATACACACACACATACTCTACTTATTCCATAACAACCGCTATAATCTAAATTCTACACCAGGAGATTGTCTATTTTACAACGATCCTACAACCCCTCCCTTTTTTTTTTGTCTCATCGCTACTCCCCAACCCTCAACCCATACACGGCCAACTGCTCCTCCGTCACCGCATTCGGACTCTTGACCAGCAAATCCTCTCCCCGCCCACTCTTCGGGAACGCAATAACGTCCCTCACACTCTCCCGTCCGCACATCGTGGCCATCAGCCTGTCCCAGCCCAGCGCAATGCCCGCATGCGGCGGACACCCGCTCCGCAGGACATGGAGCAAGTGCCTGAAATCGTCTATGCGCTCGGGCGCCATCTGGAGGATATTGCGGAAGATGAATTCTTGCATGGGCGCAGAGTGGATGCGGCGACTGCCACCGCCCAGCTCGACGCCGTTGACGACCATGTCGTAGTGTGCTGCTGTAGCGGCCGAGGGAGACGTAAGGAGGAGATCGACGTCGGCCGGTGTTTTGGGGGCGGTGAAGGGGTGGTGTGTAGATGAGAAGCCAGCCGTGCCGCCTTGGCCTGGCTCGGAGTCGCTCGAGGGGGTGAAGAGTGGGAAATCGGTTATCCAGAGGAAGCGGAAGTCGTCCTTTGCGGGCGCGTCGATGAGGCCCTGGGTGATGGCTGCTCTGTGCAGGGCTAAGCGTAAGTTGCCGAGGGGGGTTGAGCCGCCGGAGAAAGGGGCGTTGGGGCGGGCTTGCAGGATGAGAAGGTCGCCGTGGTCGGGGATGAGGGCTTGGGGTCCTTCCATTGTGAATTGGTGGCCTAGGGGGCCGAGACCGTTCATGGGCTTGGATTGATCGCCGATGAAGACGCCGGGTTGGCCGTCGGGGTTGTCGAGGTAGGGTTTGCCGTCTGGGCTGTCGAGGAAGTCGGAGATGAATTTGCGGGCTATTCTTGGGTCTTCGGATATGGGCATCTTGATAGCGTCGACGGTTGGGTTCTCGAGCGGAGTAATCTTGCTGATTAGGTCGGATGTTAAATGTTGCGTGATGTTGTGTATCTGTACATGTTAGAGTCAGATCGATGAGTAAATCAGCATACATGACTTACCTTGGACTTGTAACGCAGGTCTGGTTTGTCAGATCCATACCAGGCCATTGCATCGTGATACGTCATGCGTGGAAACGTCTCAGGAGTCTTCAGGTTGAGCACGCGCTGCCATAGTTTCCTCAGCAGCCTCTCTGTCTCTCTCATGACATCTTCTTCGTCTGCAAAAGACATCTCCATATCAAGCTATAGGCTGTCGTTAGAAGGGATAAATCGAAACATGTATGGGAACTGACCTGAGTGAATTCGGGCTGCCTATCTGCCCTGAGATCCTCATCGCGGAAGCATCTGGCAAATTGGAAGTACTTGGTAAATCCCGAGGCCATGAGAATCTGCTTGTATTGCTGAGGACTTTGCGGCAATGCATAGGCAAGGCCCTTTTGACGTGTAGGTACAAGAAACTCTCGCGCGCCCTCCGGTGTCGATTTGAATAGAATGGGCGTTTCTATTTCTTTCCAATCGACTTCAATCAAACTCAGTCTCGCTCTAGCCATGGCCTTTGATCGCAGAAGAATGTTAGAACGCAACTCCGAGTCTGTGCGAAGTTGCAGATGTCGCTGGTCTGGTCCAAAAACTGTGTCGTTCTTGATGATTATATCGTGAGGAATTTCATTGAGTGGCTCTACACGTGTCACAACGATTTCCCGAGTAGTGACCAGCTTCATGCCGAGGAAGTGATCTTCTTTTGCTGGTCGGCGATTGGCGATCGTGCCCCTTACAATGACCGGGGTCCACTCTTTCAATGAGCGGAGGCGAGCATGTGCTTCGGCTTGTTCTCCTTCCGGGTTATTTGAGCTGGAGATTAACTGGATACAAGACGTCTGGTTCTTGTTACGAAGCATAGTGAACGAGAGCTTGCTGCTGACATCTCGTCGAGTACTAATGTACCCAAAAATTTCAGTTTCCTGGCCAATCTCATGTTCTGCTAATTGTCCCTCGTTCCATGCACTGTCAAGTTTCTCCCATGAGGACCGGACTGCATTTCAATAAGTGCTGGAACTGGACCTGGTGGGGCGAACATACTGGTCGCCTTGAAGTCATCAAGCGTCTTCCTGACTTTCTCATCCGGTAGAAAACTCTCTTGGGTCGGCTGTAACGTCCGAAGACATCTGGTCGAGATTGGCAAACCTGATATTACTCGATTCGCCGTGATCTCGTGATGGCGTGGTCTGAGGAAACGGGATATCTCCACATAGGAATTGCGCAAGCATGCACCCCTATTTGCTACATGCTTTGATGCATGGAGGAGACTCATACTCATAGATGCCGGCCGATTGAACCCTGAAATTTTTTTAGAGCGAAGATAGTGGCTCCAATGCCTTTGCTGCCAAATCTCGATATGCTGCCAAGGCCGATATTCGACCAAACTGTATTTGGACTAGCACACGCGCATGGACCATCGTTTGGAGCTTCAAAATCTTTCTGTAGCCCTCACCCGACTTCCTCTCGCTATCCCTCCAGTTTGTAAAATGTAAGCGCCTCTTTTCCAGACAATCCGAGAACCCAACTAACAGCATATTTCAGATGATGAAAGCCTAGCGTGTATCAGCTGAGCAGCTCTCCTCATCCGCCTTCGAACTCTCTCCTTCGGGTGCTTAAGTGGTTCGCTGGTAGATTTGGATGTGGCTGCATGACTTCAGCGTTCGGCACACCCACCTTGTTACATAACGGACGCTTTGACGGCATCTCTGATTCAATAAACTGGTCGGTGTCAATTCTACCGCGATCACGCGCGCGCGACGAAAACGATTGCAATTACGGACACGAAAACAAAGGCGGAGAAATCTCACTGCGAAGGATGGCCGTGTATGTAAAACTTTGATAGGGTAATGAGAGAGTTTTATGTTTTTTGCATGGTGCACATATGCTGGGTGATGTTGGAGGAACGAGCCAGAGGCTGTGGCCCTAACACATTCGCCAAAATTACTGCGAGAGGTATTGGAGTTGTCAATCTCTTACCTACTCTCCGAGACGGCGATATATGAACGCAGTGTCAATTACCCCTTCACTATCTCTTCATGGAAAAAGGGGCGTAAGATATTTGCAACATATCATCATGACGGCAAGTCCGTTTGCATGGAGAGCCTGAATGCTTCACTTGAGTCCAGAGCGAGGACATTGTCAAAGCAGTGTGCTCAAGTGACTTTAGGAAGTCTCTACAACATGTCCGAAGAAGTATCGTTGATTGGATTCCATGCGTAATGAGGCTGAACAGCTTTCGCGTGATCAGAAAGCACATGACATGCAATCAATCCTTTCTTTTAAAATTCACTTCCATTACGAAGTGCCGCCATTTCCGTCTATTCCTTATCCTACAATGACACCATACAACATGGTATGAGGCCCGGCAATGAAGAACATGCAAGCAAAGGCGCCTGAGGCGGTATTTAGATGTGTGATAAATACTAACTATCTTGATAAAGGTACAGGACCTACAGAGAAGAGTACATGTCCGGCCTTGTTACCGTTTGCGTGTACGCACCATGAAGATGCCTTTCGAATGCCAGGCCTTCTCCCAAATGTCCTGCTTGTCTATTCACTAGAGAGTTTGTTTGCTTGCATCTTTGTGAGCTCTGCCGATCAGAACGTTACACAAGGGACTCAGACGCTGGAGCATCCCAAATACCCACGCTCGGAGACTGTAGCTTAGAAGCACCATTGATCTCCTTGGCCTGAATCATGTGTTTACGAAAGGGATTGGTTGACTTTGACTCCCATGAAATGATCGATGGTGACTTGACCGGGCTCCTGCCTCTGCTGCTTCTGCTACGCGTAGACACATGATCGCCGTCATCATCACTATGGTCATAGCGAGCGACTGGAGTAGCTCTGGAGCTTTGTTTGCCTTCAGTGTCTGTATCGCTGTCAGCACAAGATGTGCAGTCGCCGTCTCCCGAGTAAATGGACGCTGTAGAAGATATTGATGGCGTATACGATCTGTCGTGTCGGGTTGACGATGCTTTATTGGTGCCTTTGTCGTAGTGCCATTGGAGCTGCCGGTGTAGTCGTCGATGATTGTTCTCTCTCATCAGAAACGATCTCTCTACAAGACTCTCAATGTCGTTCTATGTAATATTAGTTTCAAATCCATCGATAACACCCGAATTTACTCACATAAGCCAGCCTTCCATCCAAGACGTACACTCTCGAGTCCTTGGCTTCAAATTCGAAGCCCAACTCAATCAGTGCGTACTCCTCCACCAGCGATTTTTCAATGACAATGGACTCCTTGGAAGACGATCTAGTGGACGGAGAAAATTGAGGCTTGTAATCTGGAGTGAAGAAATAGGCATGGACCGGTTGATTTCCAAGAAAGTGGGTTTGACCTTTTTCTAATGGATGTTAGCACAATGATATTGAAACGAGATAAAAGACTCCTACCAGAGGTTCTCGTATATGCTGGTCTCCATCCAGCTTGTCTCATGGTCAATAGAAGCTCGCTTCCCAAGCTCAGCATTGCCGCTTCCCAGAAAATAGTGCTTCGCACCAATTGGTCGCCCGATTCATCGTGGTTGTAGCGTATCAGCTGATTGACGGGGTCTTCCTCCGGGTCCTCAAAGGTGGAGTCAATGCCATGTGCAGCAAGCGACGTCTGGAGCTTTGTTATTTGTCGTGATGCTCGATCGGCCTTTGCTGGAAAGATGATCATCTGCTGGGAGGATTCAGTCGCATTGGACGTGTTCCCAGTCCCTATCGATGTATGCGAAGACTGTAGAGATGGGGTCGAGCTGCGAAAGCTATTACGACGTGAGTGCCGTGAATGCTGTGGCTGGGCGTTTGAAGGTTTGAGGCTTGTCCCAAACTGAGCAAATCCATACTGGAGATTTTTGAGATTCGACGAAGATGAGAGAAAAGGATTCTGTCTATCAGTTGAGTACTCCGTGACATCAACACTGCGATTGCCTTCAGCAATGCGAGTTCGGCGTATCGGTAGTTGGGCGTCTCGCTCTGCCTTCAGCTGTTGATCTTGAAAGCCCCGCAGCAAATCCTTATAACGGTTGATTTCTTTTTTGTGACTACGTTCAAGCCTTTTTATTTCTTTAGCCGCCCTTGCTTCAGCCTCTTGTTGTGTTTGTCTCTCTGCATCCTTTGCTTTGGCGGCCAATGCTTGCCTCTCAGCCATCTCTTCCATGACGGAATCTCTCGCTTCTTGAGCTTTTTTCTCGGCTTCTTCCTTCCACATAGTTTGCAATGACACTTCTACACTTCTTTTCTCTTCAATAAGGCTTTCGAGTTGCTTCAATCGCTCGTTGTCTTTGTCGTGCATTGCTTGCATTAGTTTCATTTGAGTTTCGATGGCTGCACTGGCTCGCTCGCGTTCATTCTGTGCTTCACGCTCTTGCTGTGCAGTTAAGAGCTCCATCAGCTTCAAGAAGCGTGGCTCGTTTGGATCCAACTGATTATCCTGGCCTCGTTTTTCTAGCAATCTCTCTATCGCGGTCACAATGGCGTTCTCTTTCGCCGCTGTTTCGGCTTCGTTTGACTGCTCCTCTCGAGAAGAATGAGGACGACGGGGAGAAGTAACACGAGAGCTAGGGGGAGGGGAAGTATGAGGGCCTTGAAATAATGGATCCAGATCCAATTCAGTTGGAGGTGGCGATGGTATTGGAGCAGGTGGAGGAGGAGGCACGTAAAAGGGAGGTACGGCAGAGGACCAATGAGACCAAGGATAGATACCAGGATGGCTGAAAGGATTTGAAGACTCTTGTTGAAATGCTGGGACTGGTTCTTGCCATGATGGCACTCGTTTAAAGCGGTCATGCCATGGAGTAGGTTTCGGATCAAATGGATTGTGACTGGATGCGGCTGCGCTGGAGAAGTTACTTGTAGGTCTACCTTTAGTAGAAGTAGTTTGGTCACTGCTAATAGTGTGGACTCTGGATGTAATGCTTTCGTTATCAGCATACAAAGGTCTTGTGTATCCCGAGTACCTTTCGCGGCGCGAGCGCTCGCGTACGCGCTCAGGAGGTGACACGTCTTCTTCCCACCTCACCCGGTGCTCACGAGATAGCCTTTTTGGCCTTGGTTCGGTACTGGTGTGGACAATGCGAATATTGGGCCGATCGGGCTGTACATTGCGACGTAGCGGTGACTCCCCAGACTTGAAGGACCACGGATCATCATCATCACCCGGTCTCGATACACTACGGCTGCGGTGATTCCTGGTGTTGCTGTGGAAATTGTATGTTGGCATGGTGACGCCGCTCAAGGAGTCATCATCAATACTCTTGAAGTCTTCGTCGTCTGATCTCACTGGCTCGTTCTGTAACTCCCACTGATCGAAAGACAAGTCATCTTCCTTTTTCGCCTGTTCAATGTTTTTCAAGAGATCTTCTCTCCAATCGTTGCCGTCTTGGTTGGCTGCGCTAAGAGTGATCTGATCAGATGACAGCGTAGTCCAGGAGGAGAGAAGTCTGTCCACAACCAAGCTAGGTTCAGTTTGCTTGTTCCATACAATCATGGAGTTTTTTTCTGAATCTTCTTCTTGTTTATGCGAAGTTGAATCCTCTCCAGAGGAATGGGACTCATCAGCAACAGAGGCCTGGTGACGTCGACATCTTTTTGCATTTGCTTCAGATGCGTCGGGCATGTGGGGGCTGAAGACTAGATGATACAGCCATGTTGCAGTGTCGAAAGAGCCCTCTTTCCATATATCTAGTTCTGCATTAGTGTATTTTCGTCTTCCAGTACCGGAATCTTTGTCGTCCTGTTGCGCGTTCTCTACTACTTTGCGGTTGGCCTGAACAGCGCTCTCTACCACTTTGCGAAACCGATTAAAATTTGGCGGAAGTCCAACTGAAATACTGGGTCCAGTCTCAGTTTGACTACCTAGGTCAGCGGATATTCAACATGCGATGAAATGACGAGACATACGGCCGAGTGAATTCTTCTCTCGCAAGGCGTATGATGTTCAGTTCCAGGATGAGGGCAGTTTTGATGCCTTCAACCTTTTTCAAAAGCCCCTTTGCTTTGGGTTTGTTGATGTACCACTGGAGTCCTGCCAGTTTCCGGGGCGTATCTATCAACTTCTTGATTTCGGCATCGACTTGTTTGTACCGTGAAATTATGGCATGAGTGTTTTTAAAAAGCGCTGGTTTGCACAAGTTTGAATTGGCGCGAATGATATCTGCAAGTGTTTGCAGACTCTCAGAAACCAAGGAGAACTCCTCCGCTGTCATTGTTCAGAAGGCCGTCCCATGTATGGAGGGTTGGAATACTTACCAATCTCGGCAATCTGCTTGGGTGCGTTCTTGATTGTGTGTGATACATCGAACAAGGCAAGCGAGAGTTGGGCTGCACTCGCGCCGATGGTGATGGCGGACGCAACGATGCCAATGACTTCGGCCATTTGAGTGGGTGAAGATGCGAACGACGGTTCAGCGACCGTAGAAAAAGGGATGATGTCGTAGAGGCCACAGGTAATAGCTCTGTGGCTTACACAGCCTCTTCATAGTGGTCCTGGGGGCCGAAACTCGAAGTGGCAGGTCTGCTGCAGGCTGACACGCATTAATTGGTGGACGAAAGCCAGAAGGTGGCTCTGCAAAATATACAGTTGCATTCAGCCTAGGTTGTAAGTATGCGACATGTAGAACACAGCCGCAGACACTGCTATCAATCGTCATATTGTGACACGATCCGAAGCCGTAGTTTTGTAAGCCAGTTGTCGAGCATAAGCTTCCGGACTTTGATAAAATGGTATGATGGCCATGGCATCTCTACTAGGTAAACCACTGCGAATTCTCGTCTGACAGTGTTTGCTGATCGGTATACCAACGACTGACTGATGAACGCGGCTTGCAGTAAGGGCCAGTAAGTGTTGTGGTAAGTAGTTAGTGTTAATGGGCGATGGCTGAGTGGCTGGTGCCGCGGGGCCTTGGCATTGCGTCCATGTGCCTCCCAAAAGTTCATCATCGTTCTCCAAACCGGCCGTCCGCTGGAGCTCAACCCTCCATGCCGCCATGAGCTTCCGACCACTACTGCCCGGGTCAATCGCAGTGCGGGATACTAACCCAGTATGTCTGCGATGCTGGCGGAGGCTTGCCAAAGCGCCGCCGCCGTCACGGCAGGCATTCTCGTCGATTTCATCGTATAGAGCGAGCGCTGTGACTGCCGGGAAAGAGAGCAACCCTTTGGCTAAAGGCTATTTCCGGGCGAATCCGTTGTTAAAGGACTCGTTTTGGACATCGAAACATCAACTGCAGAGCTCAATCGTTTCAATACGGTCAGGAAATGGGCAACAATCGAACAGGGAACGTGCCGCAGTCACAGCAGAACAAGTCCTCCCACATAGACGGCGGAATAAGGCAAAAGAGCAGGCAACGGACGACCCGGAGACTGCCTATCCCATCCCCCACGATGCCTCGTCGAAACTAGCAAACATATCCTCGAGTCTCCCGAACCAATCCCTAAAGCGCCTCTTAACCACCTACCTCTCGCTCTCGAAACCCCGCCTCTCCTTCCTCGTCGTCCTCACAGCCACTGCTGCATACTCTCTCTACCCCGTCCCCGGGCTGTTAGCCCCCGCCGCAACCGCCACACCCTCGCTCTCAACCCTCACCCTCTTCTTCCTCACATCGGGCACAGCGCTTTGCTCAGCCTCGGCAAATGCCTTGAACATGCTCATGGAGCCCGAGCACGACGCCAAAATGAGCCGTACACGTAACCGGCCGCTCGTGCGGAAACTCATCAGCCCACGCGGGGCCATTGCCTTTGCCATTGCCTGCGGCGTCGTCGGCACTGGCGCCCTATACTACGGCGTCAATGCCACGACGGCGTTTCTCGGCGCCGCAAACATTGTCCTCTATGCAGGTGTGTACACACCCATGAAGCGCATGCATGTCCTCAACACATGGGTGGGCGCCGTGGTCGGAGGAATCCCACCGTTAATGGGCTGGACGGCGGCAGCGAACCAGTACGCCCACGAGGGTACATGGCAAGAACTGCTGTTTGGCGAGGGCTCCGCTGGCGGCTGGCTATGCGCCGCGCTCCTGTACGCATGGCAGTTTCCCCACTTCAACGCGCTGAGCTGGTCTATCCGCGACGAGTACCGCAACGCGGGGTATCGCATGCTGGCCTGGGTGAACCCCGCAATGAACGGTCGCGTTGCGCTCAGATATGCAGTGCTCATGTTTCCCATCTGCATAGGTTTGTCCTACAGTGGCGTGACTGACTGGAGCTACGTAGTCACCAGCAGTGCGGTCAATGGCTGGATGGTGCTCAAGGCATGGCAGTTTTGGAAGGCTGAGGGAAGCAAGGGGACGGCGAGGGGTCTCTTCTGGGCGAGTATCTGGCACCTTCCCATTGTCATGGTGCTGGCTATGGCGCAGAAGAAGGGCCTGGGAGAGCGGCTTTATAGGAGTGTGTTTGGGTACGCGGACATTGATGAGGAGGATTTGTACTATGAAGCTGGGGAGCTCGAGCAAGAGGAGCGCAGGCAGTTGGCGCTTGTTGAGGGGAGGCCCAAGGCGTGAAGACTGCTTGGAATCGTTTGCGTGCTTTGGCCGTTTGTGTGCCGTTTGCTTGATTTGACGGTCACCGCGTCTCCAATCTCTACTGTATTATACGCATCTGAGCGCTTGCATGTAGGAAGCTAGATTCACTGCCACATGCCGTCAACCAAAATGCTTGAGGCGTCGTCTTTTATGACGCTGTTGCCACTTGTCCAACAGAATGATGCGCTTATACATGTTTGTTTGTCGTATAGTGTATAGAGTTGTGTACATGTCTAGATTCTTCACGTGCTCGTATTCCAAGGCGCCCCAGGACGCACAGTGATACTTACTACTACCCCCTTACTTGGTGCTAGCACTAGCATGCGATCCGCCATGCTTCCTCCGACTCGAGCTCTTCTTCTCCTTCTTCTCGCCCCGGTCCGCCTTCTCTGGCTTCTCCGGCCTTTCAAGCTTCTCCGACCTCTCGGGCCGCTCGGGCTTCTCGTAGCGCTCCGGCCGCTCCTCTTCCCGTACCTCTCTGGCTTCGCGGACCTCGGCTTTGCCGTCGATGCGGCGGACAATGCGGACAAGGTCGTCGGCGCGCTCGATGGCGACTTCGTGGCCGACGCCGTCGAGGAGCTTGACGCGGAGGTTTTCTTCGCCCAGGGCGGCGCGCGCGTCCTCGGTTATCTCGTCGGCGATGATGATGGGGTCTGTTTCGCCGAGGACGAGCCAGACTTCTCGGAGGGGGCCGGCGCGCGACTCGATGTTCTCGCGGATGACGTTCCAGCGGTCGTGCTGGCTGAAGATGGGGGCGTGGCGGATGGTAGAGATGAACGCTGGGATGAAGCCCTTGTGGGTTTTGATCTGCCAGTCTACAACGGATGAGACGGTGCTGTGCGGGTTTCCGGGCAGGAGCATTTGGTTGCTTGAGACGTAGGTTTTATCGCCCTCACTTCTGGTGGTTGTGGTTGTGGTCTCGGCATTCTCAATGGCTTCGGGATCCGTCTCGACGGTTTTGGCGCCGGTCCAGAGTTTATTTGCGACTAGCCTGCGGACCATCCACTCGGGCATCCAGGAGCTGTTGTAAAGCATCTTGCTTGAGATTGAGGTGTGGGACTTGCGGATCAAACCGCCTGGGGCGACGAGTACAAGGCCCTTGACCAGGTGTGGAAAGTAGGATGTGAAGTCGACGGCAATGGCACCGCCGAGTGAATAGCCGACTATGGTGAAGTTTGCCCAGTGAAGTGATGATGACTGTAGAGCCAGCATGATTTGGGTGGTGTAGAGGGTGGCATCGTAGTTGGTAGTCTCAGGCGAGGGACCATCCGAGTATCCACGGCCAAAGAGGTCTGGTCCGTTGGTTAGCTTTGGTGTGTTGTGCGACAGCAACGAAACAATGGCAGAGGACAAAGGGATTGAACAAGTCTTGCAAAGACCGTGTGCCTCAGGCGCCCAGCATCTCCATAACCTATAACTCGAAGCCGTTGTGCAGATCGGATGCAGGATCGGACGTGCGGCGCACGTGCTTCACCGTTTGGTAGGGCTGGCGGGACCCTTTCCTAAACAGGCAAAGCACATGCGCAAAAGGACGATCCAGCGTGGGCGCGGGGTACTGTCCGTACATTATGCGGGCAGCAGAGTTGTGGGAACGGATGCATGCGCTGGGTGGCGCCCACGCGAGGTCTTCTTGTCATGCCGGGCTGAGGGTGGGCAAAGATGGATGGTGCAGAGACTAGTGATGACGGTGAGGACAAGAGAAGGACCCACCAAAGAGCAAGACACGTCGTCCCCTGCCGACCAATTTGTGCGCAAGGTCGGTCAGAGCGATACTTGGGGTCGAGATTCCGTGGATCAGGAGAACTTTTTCACCGTCTCTGGGGCCGAACTCGTAGACGCGGGTAGATCCAAAGGGCGAGTCGACGTCGCGGGCACCCGGCAAAGCAGCGGGATGGTAGGGCAGTTGGGCCACATGCTCGGGCGAGACGTCGGACAGCAACAAACGGCGGGGAGAGGGGATGGGCAAGCTCTTTGCAGGCTTTGATGAGGAAGTCAGTGCCCATAGAAGTGACAGGCCGCCGACCGAGGCGGCGCCGAGGATGGCATAACGCTGCATCTTTGGGAGGCGCTCGAACCGGGACAGCTGGGCTGCCGACATGTTTGAGAGTCTGGCGATTGCGACGTCGACCGCCCTGGGGGCCGGCTGCTTGTCGCTGGCGAAGCTGGAGAACATGGCGGCAGGAATCGATGTACGGGTAGAGTCCAAGTCGCAGGCCGGGGCCTGAGGCGGCGAGGAAACAAGTCGATCGGCAACGCGCGCCAAGTCGGGGCCATGGATGCAAGCGCAAGCATCGGTCGCCTGCGCCTTTGCTGCGGCGTATAGCAGACGAGGCGGGCCAGAAGCTGTTGCTGCATGCATCTTGCCCTCACCCAACCCCCGCGCACCGAGGCACGACTAGACATGCCCACCCCAAAAGCTCCGGCCGACGCTTCTGCTTCATTCAGCCAGACGCTGATCTCGAGCCGGCTAGCGGCCAGGCTGTGGAGAGCCAAGCGATGGGAGCGCGTCAGCTTCTCAGCCACGCTGCAAGCACACAGGGAGGGCGTGGTCGTCCTCCCAGACATGCTCCTTTGACCTCCCTGGGGCGGTGCTAGCCACGGCCAAATCCCACTTGGTTTCCCTCTCTTCCCTTGCTGTACTGTCTCACCCTACACTGCCTTGCCCCCGTCCCCTCTCTTTCTCTCTTCTCTTTCTCTTTTCTCTTTTCCCTTCTTCTCTTCTACGCGCCTCTCCGCGAGGGCCGCATGTTCGACCTCATCTCGTCAGCGAGCCTCCCAAGCCTCCCCCCTAGCCGTTGACCGCGCCTCTCACCGCCCGCCAGCGTCGTCTCTGTCCACCGACGGGCCCTCACCATTGCCGCTGCGGCTGAAAACAACCAAGCACTGTCGCTTCTCAACCGCCGCTCGCGCTGTGCAGTGCGCCATGGACGACTGGACGTCCAAGCAGCTCCCGGAGCGCCTGCCCTTCTCCAAGAAGCGGCTCTCCAAGAAAGTCATTTTCTCGTGCGTGAAGCCGGCCCCCATGCAGGCGTACTGAGTGCTGACCCAGAGCAGGTACATTGCTGATTATCTCATAATTATGTACGGCCACCCCTTCCGCCGCGCACGACCTCCTTCCTTGCCCGCCCCATACCGAGGCTAATGCTAATCACCCTCGCAGCGTTCTGATGCTCATCTTTGCCGTTGTCGACAAGATTCCCCCCTTCCACCAGCACTTCTCGCTCGACAACTACACCCTCCACTACCCCTTTGCCACCAAGGAGCGCGTGCCTGTCATATGGCTATGTGTCTACGTCATCCTCGCCCCCGCCGTCATCATTGCCATGTACACCATGGTCATCGATGGCTTGTTCTCGCACCAGGCCGCCATGCCTGCCAATCGCACCGGCCTCAAGCGCCTTTCAGGAAGATACAGGTTCAAGGATAGGCTATGGGAGCTCAACTGCGGCATACTTGGGCTGGGCCTGAGTATCGGTGCTGCCTTTACAATCACGGGAGCTTTGAAGAATGCTATTGGAAAGCCGCGGCCGGACCTCATTAGCCGGTTAGTTGGCCTCGGACATACTAGGCGCATTGACTGACAGCCGACAGGTGTCTTGTGGACCAAGCCAAGATTAACACGCAGCGCTACGCCCTTCAGACCATTGACATTTGTACCCAAACGAACAACTACATTCTGCAAGATGGCTTCAAGAGCTTTCCCTCTGGACACAGCAGCGGTACGGCATTCAACGTTTGGTCCATGGCAATTTTACTGATAGCTTCGCAGTTTCCTTTGCAGGTCTGTTCTACCTCTCCATTTACCTGGCTGGAAAACTCCACGTTTTGGACGCAAAGGGCGAAGTCTGGAGATCGTTCATTGTCATGGTTCCGACACTCGGCGCTGCGCTCATTACGGGAACGCGTATCATGGATGCCCGCCATCATCCCTTCGACGTCATTTCAGGCGCCCTGATTGGCATACTCGTAGCATGGGGCTCGTACCGACAATACTTCCCTCCTGTTTCTGAGACCTGGCGCAAGGGACGCGCATATCCCATTCGTGCCTGGGGCAAAGCATCACGCGCGCCACCGCACGCACCAATGATGATGGAAGACGATGTGCAGACGCTCAGAGATAGTAACAAGCCGGTAGACGAAGAGCGTGGAGAAGCATCAGGGTATTCTGCCACCGCCGTGGTTCCCCCAGACGGTGATGTTGGAGGAAATGTGTTCCGCCAACAAATTCATAATTCTCAGCGAAGAAGGCAGGAATCGGGATCTCAGTACGGCGTAAACCGAAGTGACACGGGCGCATCGAGTAACTACCGAACCGAAACCATGACATCTGGCATATCCTCCAAGGTCAAGAGGTACACCACTCAACTGCCCTCGACCAATCCTTTCGCCGCGGACGTGGCACGCCAACGCCAGATGGACACTTATGATTACTCGTCTTCGGAAGAGGATGAAAACTACGAGCTTCAATCCAGGACCGGCGTCTACAACCCGGTGTCTGGTAGACTTACGGATACAGGATACCATCCGCCTGCCGGTATCTCGCCTCTTCCTACACCGCCTCCTCCGCACAATGCCATTATACAGAACCAACAGCCCGTGATGTCTCCAACAGGTGACCTGTCTGATCGAAGAGATGTTGCGCCCGTGTCTCCACCACATGCTACAAGCATGCCCCAGCAAATATGAAGAGCAGCCCAAGTGCACGATTGCGTACCGGCTACATTGTATTGGCGGAAGAAATGGAATTTCCGAAACATCCACATTCTCTTCTCTCGGCAGAAGTTAGTGTGCCGATGAGTGTATGAAGAGATGTTATGGTCAGGACGAGGCGCATGTATCGCGTCTTGATTGGGACCAAGAAGTTGTGCGGAATGGGGATCATCATGACAGGAATTCAATTTCTCCAGCAGAAAGTGCACCGTGGAAACTTGTAGTATAAAAGTGCAATTCGATTTATGTGTAATCTTTACTGGATGTTTTTGGAACGAATCGCGTATGCATAGGTAGGTGATGGTCGGACCCACCCTGCACGCGAACGCCAAGCGTTACGTCAGTGGATCCTTTGAACAAGACACTTTTGTTGGACCCTGTTTCTACATCGGCATCCGAAAAGTGTCCTTCCCGCCAACCCACCCAAACTCTCTCCCACCCCCCCTCCCCCCTTTTTTTCCGCCAGGCGCATACACAAACATCCTATCAACACACGATTCCAACCTACGCCTCACCATGGAAGCCCTCCAATCCACCCTCCAACCCCTAACCCGCGCCCTCCCCCAACCCATCGCAGACATCGGCATCTCCCTCCTCGGCCCCTCCTGCTACCAAACCCTCATCTACAACGTCGATCTAAGCGCCACCGACTGCGTCAAACTTGCCATCTCCAAAGGCCTCGGCATCGGCATCATCGGCGCCTCCTCGGTTGTGAAAGTACCCCAGCTGCTCAAGCTGCTCAACTCGCAGTCGGCCCAGGGCCTCTCCTTCCTGTCCTACCTGCTAGAGTCCGGGTCGTACCTTATTTCGCTCGCGTACAACGTGCGCCATGGCTTCCCGTTTAGTACGTTTGGCGAGACGGCGTTGATCTTGGTGCAGAATATTGCTATTGCGAGCTTGGTGCTCAAGTATAGCGGCAAGGGTGTGGGCATTGCCGCGTGGGTTGGGGGTCTGATGGCGGCGGGGGCGGCGCTGTTTAATGAGGACTTGGTGGGAGAGGAGAGGCTGGCAATTCTGCAGGCGAGTGCGGGTGTGCTTGGCGTGGCAAGTAAGGTGCCGCAGATTTTGACCGTGTGGAGTGAGGGAGGCACGGGACAGTTGAGTGCTTTTGCTGTGAGTTTCTTCGCTTTCTTCACTCTTTGGATACCGATGACCCCTCCCCTTTTGTTTGCATGTCGGAATTAATGTGGTGTGTGATACAGGTCATCAACTACCTCCTCGGCTCCCTCTCCCGCATCTTCACCACCATCCAGGAAGTCGACGATCCACTTATCCTCTACGGATTCATTGCTGGCTTCTGTCTCAATGTTATCCTCTTCCTCCAGGTCATGTACTATTGGAACGCGCCTGCATCCAACAAGACTCAGTCCAAGAAACTCGAGAAGCCTATTGTAGCCGGGGGCGAGAAGAAGGAGGCAACGCGCTCCGTGTCCACCGGTCGCGCAGCTGGCAAGAGCCCAAGCACGAGACGTAGGGGATAGTTGTCCTTGCCTGTGGCCCTTTTTTTTCTGTAGATTTTTCTTCTTCTTCTTCTTCTTCTTCTTCTTCTTCTTCTTCTTCTTCT
>JALPSE010000062.1:0-11456 GCA_030558545.1 Bipolaris gigantea
GGAATGTAAAGAGTGGGTTTTTTTTTTCTCCTTCTCCTTCTTCTTCTCTTCTTCTCGTGCTTGGGTTTGGAGTGACTAGAGAGAGAGAGAAACAAAAGGGGGTGGATAGCAAGTCTTATAATACATCACGAAGCAGGGACTGGTAGATGTTGGAACCCGATTCGTGGGCGGTAGCTGGAAAGTGTGACGCAGGAAAGAGGGTAGATGGGAACCCGGGCATGTCATGATGGAGTAAATGCAAGGGGGCGGGATCAATGTAGCGCCAGAGAATCAATTCTGTACGGGGCATGATGACGCTAGAAAGAGACATCTGTAGCTACGAATCTTACACTGTGAGCCCTGAAATTACCGCTGTAGGAAACCCAGAGTCCCCGTTTCTCGACTAGACTTGGGCTGAGCTAAGGTTGGACAGAGTTCGTCTTGGATAAGGTCCCACTCCGGTCCATGGGAAGTACATCAATGACCTAGGTACCAGGGCTCAAAAGGAAATTGGCACATCATTTGACGTCTTCGAGCTCATTTTCAATCATCACTACCTTTCTCATTCATCTAATCAAGGGGCAAGTCCACATCAGTAGTAAACCCCGATCCAAATAATACATCCTCTCAACCTGCTTTGGTTCGAGGTAACCCTTCTTCCATCTGCGAAAACTCTCGACTCATTCGCTGGGGTCTGGTTGTTGTGAAGACTCTGGTACTGCCATGTGCGCTATCGTAACGCCTAACACCAGTATAATCAAGTATGAGCAAAAGGGAGAGCTGAGAAGACGCTGGTAGACTACTACGAGAGCGTGATGTCGCTAGCAGTCCCATCTCCATTCTGCTCCATCTTCACGTCTTCACCATCTCCACCCGCCAGAACTTTGGTCTGTGGACGGTATCCCTCTGGCGGGCCTACGCCAGGTGTGCATGCTGCGACATTGCCCTGTTCGTCGACAAACTCAAAGTTGTACCGGGAGAGGAGGTGTGGAATGGCTGAGAGTTGGGGTCCGTAGCGAGCAGTGTTGTCGTACAGTTCAAACAGGGGGACGGCGAGGAGCTTCATGTTCTTTGGGACGCTGAGGACCTCTGTACATGGTTAGCAATCCAATCACTCCAACAAAGGTAGGCCAAGCATACTGCTGCGGGGAAGCTGGATAAAGTAGAGCTTCTTGCACTCCTTGGGCCTGGTAACGTGGGCAGGAATGAAGGGGTACATGAAGGTCTCAAAGTTGGGACGCCACCACTGTGCCAGTGTGTCTCCAACTACCCATTCGTCGTTGACGCCCTCTCCTGTAAACTGTGTGCCGACCGGTGCAAGGCGCTCGTTCAGCCTCGCCTTGAAACCCTCAATCTCGTCATCTTCAGCGCGGAGGTAATCGCCAGGACTGTCGCATTCGTTAGCATTTGCAGAATATGAGTGATGACGTAGCAGGTACTTACAGCTTGAAGAAGGCGTTTGCAATCTGTAGCATGAGAATGTGGGGATGGTTGTGCTCATGGCAGACCAATATGCCTTCGCAAGTTCGTCGCATGCCGTGTTCCGAGTAGTGCTCTTCGAGGCGCTTCAGTCGCGCAAGAACAGACGGGTCCTCTTCTGGCTGGCCATCTTTTGTTCCAAAAGTATAATTGCTCAAGGGATACAGTCGGATCGTCTTGGGCTGGTTTCCATTAAAGTCCTTAGGAATGACGGGGCTGTCTGTATTAGATGAATGTAGGTACGACATGGTGAGAGAAACACTCACGGATATGAGCTTTGAGAAGCTTCCTTTACTATTGTCGACATTATTGTTGTGGTGGAGGAGGAGTGTTGTTGCGATTGATGCAAGTTGCAGCTACTTCGCGAAAGTCGAGCCGTCGCGGTGAGCTTGCAGGGATTCGGGCGTCTCGCTAGCACGTGATAGCGCCCCAGCCCTTCCCTTCCCCAGTCCCTTTCAACTGCACCTCTCAAGCCTCCAAACTTGCACAACTCTCTTACCGAAAAAAATAGTCGAACATCCTGATAGCTGTGCTGCGCTTCGTTGGTCGAGGCATGTCGTACTCTGCATTAATTACTGGAGGTAAAGCGAGCCTTAACAAGTCTCACGCTGCTGGCTGACCCCAAGATAAAGCCAGTGGTCTGCTTGGACGTCAAGTGCAGCGAGAATTCCTCCTCGATGGCTGGGAGTCGGTTGGCACTGGTCTAAACCGCGTGACTGCACCCAATGTTATCAAACTCGACATTCGAGACCATGGGGAGATTGAAAAGGCACTAGACAACATCAAACCTCGTGTTGTGGTCCATTGTGCTGCAAATCGCTTTCCAGACTCTTGCACTGCGAACCCGGAAGCAGCAAGAGCGCTCAATGTGGAGTCAAGTCGCGCCTTGGCTCAAGCAACCATAACTCGAGACATTCTGCTCATCTACATATCCACTGACTATGTCTTTCCGGGGCGTCCAGGCGAGGCTCCTTACAAGGTCGACGCCACCCCAAACCCGCCAAATGTGTAAGTCAATCTGGGTGCAGCCTCAATGATGTTGCCGAGATTAGGCTGACGGTCATTACTAGTTATGGCCAGACCAAGCTAGAAGGCGAGAAAGCTGTTCTTGATGCTGCAGAACTCGGCGATGCAAAGAATAGAGTCGTTGTCCTTCGAGTCCCTGTCCTCTACGGAGCCTGTGACGAGCCCAAGGAAAGCGCAGTCAACGTACTCATGTCGCAACTATGGAACGCTCAGCAAATAGGCGAAGGCGAACCCAAGATCCAAGTCGATGACTACGCACTCCGATATCCTACCAACACCCAGGATGTCGGCAGAGTGTGTCGTGATATAGCAAAGCTATATCTGAATCCCACCAACGAGTAAGTAGTGCAAACTTCACATACAGTCACTTATTCATTGCTGACAACCCTACCAGAACCCGTGAACTCCCCAGAATTCTTCACTTCAGCTCGGAAGACCAGATGACCAAATGGCAAATCTGCCAGACTTTTGCCGACATCATGGGATTGCCACTCGACAACATGGTGCCCTTTAAGCCTGAGGAAGAACCGAAAGACGGCACCATTCGGCCCTACGACTGCCATCTAGATACTAGCGTGCTCCAAGATCTGGGCATCGACGTCTCGACCGTGAACTTTGGGACGTGGTGGTAAGGGTGTAAAAAAGGTCTTGTACTCGAAACCGCTAACCATATTGCAGGAGACGCGAAGTCGGAGCATTCCGTTAACATGGCAAGCTTCGTCTCGGTTACAACAACTGCACCATTTATCCATGTCTCGATAAAACTGCGCATCAAGTGCATCCTCAAAGTGCCGTATACATAGTTCACCTGCATCGCAAGGCTGTCTGCCTCGCATGCCAAGACCACACACAACACCGGGGGTCGTCACACCCGTTGCCAGCAAAGCCACCCGCACCTGCACAGTTGCTCTGAAAAGGAAACCATGTATCCACTTGCCGCTGCGTTGCTGCAATCGTATTGGACAGTGGATAGTAGACAATAGGCAGATAACGTTAGTCGCTGTGTTCCCAACGACATCGCTCTAGGCTACATGAGGAACGTTGTCGCTAAACCATTGGATTGCATGTGTTACCGCGCCGCAGCAGGCGCCTAGAAATTTGGGGGCGCTTATGCTGCCATGAGCTGCGAATAAGTACCTATCGTATCAACATATCGAACGTACCAATTCCACTCCTAGTATCCTGCTGTCCAATTTTCCCTGTTGTATTTTTTTTTCCTTTTCATTGGTCGTTGCAGTTTAGTTTTTTTTCCTCTCGTTTTTTTTTCTTTCACAATGGATGCTACTAGCGCTACATCCGTGGCGCAACCAAGCGTCGCGGACGCTACTGCTCGACCAAAGAAATCAGGTGCTTTGGTATCAGTTTTTTCAACCAGCAGCTCAAAAGACCAGTGTACGCCGTTCATCGCCATCTATACGGCATCTCGAGCATATATTGACAAAAGCACAAGCGCTCAAACGATGGAAACCAGCCGCACTCCGCGCACCGGTGCTCATCCTAACCATACTGATATGCTGGTCGTTAATCGCCGTAGTCCAGATACTACTGAGCCGGAGCCAGCAAAACCAAGGCATAATCTTCGCGCCGAGAATCAGCGATTTGCCGCTGAGGCGAACATTCCTATACTTGTACTTTCCGACTATCGTCGCCGTGATCTTCAGCATGTACTGGGCTTGGATCGACCTGGAGACCAAACGCATGGAGCCGTACTACCAGCTCAGCAAGGAAAACGGTGCGCTGGGCCAGGACTCGATACTGCTCAAGTACCCCTTTGACTTTCTCCCCTTGGTCCCGATCAAAGCGGCTAGAGATAGGCATTGGCCTGTGTTCTGGGCCTCGTTTGCCGTCGTTCTGGTCACGTGGGGAGTAGTGCCTACGCAAGCTGGTATATTTTCTACGCGCTCCGTCACTCGCAACGTCACCCTGCCGTTTGACCGCTCAACGGCGTTTTTGCCTGCTAGCGCTCAGGCATCGACGCTGACGATGCGCTTTGCTCAGTCGGCATATGGCATCGCGGTGTTGAACGAGACGCTTACGCAGTATATGGGCCGGAATTATACGCTTGCTCCGTTCCGACCGACGCCTGCTATGAAGACGGATGATAAGACTGTGCCGTATGGTAACTGGACGGCGCCGACGACAATGTATAGCTTGGATTTGTACTGTGAACCCGCCGTCATGAGTCCTGGCAGTTTCGGCGACGGGGCCATCGCCAACAGCTCCACCGGGTGCTCTTTTACGATGAGTTTAGACGGGAATCTTACTGTTGGTTCAGACAAGGCGCACCGGGGCTCGTCCGTGCTGCGGAACAAAGAGTTTACGGCCATGTACGTCGGTTATGCGAATCCATTTGGCTTCGCGGATTATTGGCTGGATCCGTATTGTCCAGAGACAAACAGCGCAACGTTTTATGCTGCGATACAACGGAACAAAGCCAAGGATACGGATCCAGTCCAGAACGTCACGGCGATTTACTGCTGGCCTAACTATTATCAGCAAGATGTGGTTGCCACCGTGGACGCAGTTACGTTGGAACCTACAAAAGTCGACCTTGTCGGTGAGAAGAAGCCGCTCCAGGATGGCATCTTCAACATGACTCTCCTCGAGCAGCTCACAAGCAGCTTCTCGCCGGGCGACGAGGTCAGGGGCGATCTGTTGCCGATTAAATCGACACCGAAATACTTCGATTCCGTCGCCCGCACCAACGTGAGCCTGAGTAGCGGCCCCAATGGTGCGGCCGTGGTGCACGCAATGGTGGGTCTAGCATTGAGTGTTAGCAACCGCCCTATTGAAGAATACCTGGACTGGAAAGTCCTGGCCAAATCCTACGCAGATGGCCACAGATTGATATTTGCGCGCGCGATGAGGGATGTATTGGACCAGGATTTCCGTACCGTTGATAACGTTACTGGACGGCGAGTCGACACCACGGAAGCTGTCCTGGTTGAGCCAGTCTTTGTTTATATCGTCGAAGGCTTGCTTGGGGTCATATCGGTGGCGACCATTGCGCTGCTGTACTTGTCGGTTACTCGCGAAAAATGTCTTCGCTCCAGTCCGAGTACCATCGCCGCCATCATGTCCATGGTCGCTGATAATGAGCCGTTACTGGCCGACGTGGAAGGATTGGACTGTTGCAAAGAAGAAGAGATGGAGAAGCAGCTTGGCCAAAAAAGGTATAAGCTTGTTGACGACGGATCTTCGATTGGGTAAGTTTCATTCAGTAGTAACTAGGATGGATATTTCGCTAAACTCATGCGCAGTCTCATCGAGCTGGGCCATTCTCCCACAGTCGTCGGTAGTACTAATCAGTCATCATCCCCAGCACAACGCCGCAACAAACTGACCGACATTGCGAAACCTGTTAGACCTTTCGAGTTTAGCCTGTGGGTTGCCGGTCCGCTCGTCAGCGTTTTCATAGCCTTGGCAGTCGTCCTCACCGTCATCTTCACCAAGGCTCGATTGCAGGGTGAGTTATTGTGATTTAACCGGAAGTATTTGGCAGCGCTAACTGAGGCAGGCCTCCCCCTCCCTTCTTCAAACACAATCGTACAGAACATATTGGAGAATTACATACCCACTGCGATAGCAACGCTCATCGAGCCAATATGGCTTCTTTTCAACCGTCTACTGTGCATGCTACAGCCAATTGAGGAACTCCAGACATGCAACGCACCTGCAAAAAAGTCAATCAATCTCGACTACAGCTCTCTTCCGCCGCAGCTCGTTGTTTTCAAAGCACTGAAATCAAGACATTTTGTCCTTGCCGTGGTCTGCATAATGGCTTTGCTCGCGAATCTGCTTGCAGTAAGTTTGGCAGGCCTGTTCAACCAGACCACTATCAACATGCGATACACTACAACTACAAACCCACCGTACGATTTCAAGTTTGTCCCAATCAATGGAACCATAGGTCCTATAGGTGGCGAGACCTTTGGCGCACTACAGGCATCTGGAGCTTACCAAGGTGGTAACGGAGAGGATCAATTCTTGGTTGCCGACTCGCACCTTAGACAAGGCACTCTGCTACCAGCATGGACCGACAAAACAATGTTCTACCTACCGTTTCTCGCAGAGGGAACCAACAACACATCCGTGCATGGCGTGGAAGCTAGAACAAGGAGTTTCGGCGCGAAGCTCACGTGCAGCAGTCTCAGATTTGACGAGAAATTCCAAGCTGGCTTATTTGATAAGAGCCCAGGAAGCGATACCGTCAGACCTTCTGTTAACATCACCGTCATATCTGATGCTGGGAAAGCCGTGCAATGCACCAGAACCGAGGTTTCTATGCGCCAGGGTCCAATATCGTCCAAGGCAGGCAGCTGCGTTACTGGACCAAGTGCAGCTGAGCTTGTGTTTGTGTTGGGTCCAACCGCCAATGCTTCCCAGGCCGATGCAGAAGTATGCATGGGATCAGTCGTCCTGGGATGGCTCCGAGATCGCAATGGCACCTGTGGAAACCTCAGGGCAAGGGCATTGAACGAGCAAAATTCCGCTTTTGTTCATTGCCGACCGAAATTAATGACAGGCTTTGCAACAGTCAGTGTCGACTCTAGTGGTCGTTTGCTGAAGAAAGCACAGAATGTGACAGTGGATAGCCAGGTGCCAACAGAAATCTTCAGTAACGATCCCATCAACCTTATTGGCCAATCCAACAGGTACTTGTTCATGACCAGGGGTTCTGCATGGCACAATGACAGCTTCGCCGACGACTTTATCAATTACTTCATCAGTCATGTTACCAACACCAGCCGCTTGGTCGATCCCACACAAGGGCTGCCCGCATTTAGAGACATAGAAGGCCCCTTGAACAAAGCGTATTCCCTTCTATTTGCAATCTGGATGGGAACCAATAAAGACAAGCTGCTGATACCCAGCCAAACTCAGAACGCACCGACATTAGAAGGTTGGCGCTTAGAGCCGGAAACCCGCCTCTTCATGTCGACGCCAATGTTTGTCATTTCCGAGGTCATCTTGTGCACCTATGCCATTGTTGCGATCATGGTGTACATGCGTCGACCTGGCCGGTATCTCGCACGGTTACCCACATCGATCGCTTCTTTGATTGCCCTGTTCGCCGCTAGTGCAGCAGTTCTGGATATGCGGGGGACGTCGTATCTGGACAAGAGGGGCCGAGCCCAACATCTTGAGCAAGTGGACGCGAGGTACGGATATGGGAGTTTCATTGGTGGTGGTGACGGGAGAGTTCATATTGGCATTGAGAAAACACCGTTTGTGAGAGTCAGGTCCAAAGCCACTTGGTTCGACAAAAACGTCGCTTCCTGGCAGAGGGGCTCAAGCAGTTGATGCCTACTTTAGAGGCCTGAATTGATCAGCAAATCGAGACAGATTTCATCTTGTTTGTATTTCTTTTCTTGGGTCCAACATATTCCATGTTCTTGGAACACTACTGTGCCGACGCAGCCATGCTTTTGTGTGCAGTGTTTCTACGCCTAGAGTATCAGTCCCGAGCGCCTGGGGAAACTGGAGCTAAACGGATAACTCTTTCCGCACCAATGGAAAATTACTCGGGGCCGTCGAGTAGCACCATTGACTAGTCGCTGTCCTCGTCCAAAGGGGCCGAGGAGGAACATGCACACTGATGTCCACAAGTCGGATGCGGGACATATGGTAATGTGCTGAATCTTCAAACAAGTTGTAGCTAAGTATGCCGATCGACACGGGGTAAAGGCTAAGAGCGGATGTTTGCACCCATGGAGACAACGAGCGGCACTGCCAATTTCCGTGGAAGATGACATTCCGCGGCGACTGGGAAGTTCAACAGCAACGGACGTGCAACATTGCCGAGGGCCAGGCGGAAGTAGAGTGGCACTTTGAAAAGCCTGAATCAAAGGTGAAGTTGCAGGGTTTTCAGAGTAGTGGAGATGGCTGGCATTTGCCGAAGTCTGCCTACCGGAGCCCTCGGCCACATCAGGTTGTATCCCTGAGTTCACTCTGAAGAATTTCTGGAATCCCGTCAAACCCAGCGAAGGGGGTGGTGAAATGCTTAGCTGTTGTGCTTGAAAGCTTTTGTGTGCTCCTGCATGCTGTAGCTCAAGACTAGCCATGCGGCTGCTTGTCGTTCGGTAGCTGTGGCCCAACAAACGTCTGTCGAAGGGATAGGAGGTCGACTAATGGCGTGGGCAAGCTCTGATGGATAGTGCGGTAGCTATGGCTCAAGTTGGTGCTCTAAGCTTTGGGGACATCGGCATCGTTGTCGTTATCGTCGTCGTCGTCGTCGTCTTTCGCGGTGTCAGCTATGGGTCGATTGGCCAGTGGGCGATGTTCGCGGAGCATCCGAAACTAAGCTCCATAGGCCACGTCTAGTCCCCACTGATCAGCTTTGGAAGACAGGAGAGGCGGGTAGTGCGTAATTTTTTGCTGGTCATTCGCGTGCGAGTTTGCTGGGTGCGAGCGATATAGTGAAACGAGCTGTAGTTGATGAATGCCCAATCATGGGCGGGGAGGAACGACGACTGGCAGGCGACGGCGCACCTTTCCAGAGTGAGCCAGCAGGTGACGAGTGGCGGTTAGCGAGAGAAGCTCGGCCACAGGGTTGCGGCCACAGCCACACAGCCACACAGCCGGTACTCAGATCGCAATCCTTCCGCTCGCCTATGCCGACGTCAGGCAAGCGGACACGATGTGGCGCAGCCGTGCTCGCACCAGGGCCATGACAGTCGCATTTCGCCGACAGACCAGATTAGCAACTACTTGGTGTAAATATACCTTGTGCTTGCACCGATCTCCACGCCGCTGCCGCTGCCGCCTGTCACGGCATACGAGGCTTAGCTGTGGCGAGCCAAAAAAGACCCCTTGCGCATGACGAGATATACCAGGCATGCTATGCATGAAGGCTGTATGTCATTGATGGGGTCTGTTGGCGGGCGAGGCCTGCAATCAAAGGGGAGAGGCGGTCGTGGTGCCATGGCAGGCTCCGTGGCTGGATGCAAGCAGGCTTGTTTGCACCCATGGTACGCTCCCGCACACAGGCGCACACAGGCACACACACACAGGCGGTTACGAGACGCTGGCTGGCGACAGAGAGCCGCCAGTGTGCTACGTGGTTTGCTGGCGTGGAAGCAAAGTGTGGGAGACGAGCGGTGGTGGAGATGAGGCAGTGGGCCAATGGGGGATGCAAGAGCAGGCGGAGCAGAGGGCGCATGTCGTTTCAGAGTTGGCTAGCCATGGCGGCGCAGCGCTAACGATAGCCCGGGCGTTATCGATAGGCCACGAAATCCCACCAGCCCCTGCATAACTTGCAAACCGCAAGTACACACCTCAAACCTGACCGTGGCCCCCTGACTAGACGATAGCACAGATACCTGCCCCTCCGAGCCATACTCCGCTCTTTTTGTTTCAAGGACAATAGCCTTGTCATCACCGCAGAGCCAATCGTGTCGAGCTGGTGCCTGTCGCCAGTTGCCGACGTGGACGGTTACACCACCTTTCCAGCGCCCACACCCCTCCCGCTAAACCACAGGGGGCACACTAACCGAGCAGCCATGCTCTTCGTTGTGACAGACTCCCTGCTCCATCGAATAGCCTATGCTTTTGCACGATGATCCGCCGGCACAGTGGCTCCCAGCTGCTAGTGCTGCCGGACGAGACCCTCCTCGGCCACCATCGACTGAGGCTAGCTGTACGCGTAGACGACATGAGAGTTATATATTAACCCAGCAGCGTTTCGTCTCAACTGTCCCCTCACAAGCAGCTACTTCGGCAAACACCAAGACTTCTCCTTCTCCCTTTTGCTTCTCCTTCCATCCTGCCTGTGGCAGACCACATTCTTTACAATCACTGCGCGCTGCTGAACAGCTAGATTTGGCAATCTACCCCTCTTCTCCATATCAAACTCGCTTCACTCAGCACATTGGAGATAGCCAGAAACACTTTCATTTCCGTCGCTCAGCTGGTCTAGCGATTTCCAACAGAGAATAGCCTCTTCTCACCTCATTCTTTCAAACATCAACATGTTCTCCAAACTCACTCTTCTCATGGCGCTTGCCGCCAGCGCCGCCGCCCATATGAGGATGGCTCACCCAAAGCCTTATGGTTTCGACACCCTCAACAACTCTCCCCTCGAGCCCGCGGACTTCCCTTGCAAGCAACGTCCCGGTGTGTACGACATCACTGAGATGAACCAGTGGGACGCCGGTGAGACCCAGACGGTCACTTTCCTGGGCTCTGCTGTCCACGGCGGCGGTTCGTGCCAGTTCTCCATTACTACTGACCAACAACCATCTCTGTCCTCGCAATGGAAAGTTATCCAGAGTGTTGTCGGTGGTTGCCCATCCAACGTCAGCGGTAACCTGCCAGGTGGCCCAGATGATGATCAAGCTGCCACCTTCCCAGTCAAGATGCCAGAAGACATCCCCACCGGCCGTTACACTTTCGCATGGACTTGGATCAACAAGGTCGGAAACCGCGAGTTCTACATGAACTGCGCTCCCATCCAGGTTGGGAGTGGCGCTAGCAAGGCTTCCACTGCCAGTGCTTCTCAAGCTCTCTCATCTCTACCAGACATGTTCGTCGCCAACCTACCCGCAACCGAGTGCAGCACTGCAGCGAATGAAGACTTTGTCTACCCAGAACCAGGCAATGACCTCGTTGAGGGCAACGGCGCTGCACTGGGTGACACCCTGACCGGCTCTGGATGCTCTAAGATGACCAAGATGGGTGCTGGTAACGGCAAAATTGGAACCCCCACTCAACCTGAGGCGTCTCAACCTGCAGGATACGAGACTCCTGCTGCCAGTTCTGCATTGGCCTCCCTTCCTGCCAACAACGGTGGTATCTTCGCTCCTGGTGCTTCTCCAGCTCCTACGCCCACGCCTACCCCCATTGTCTCCAAGCCTATCACCGCTCCTCAGCAACCCGCCGACAGCACTCCTCAGCCACCCGCCGACAGCACTCCTCAGCCACCTGCCGACAGCACTCCTCAACAACCCGCCGACAACACTCCTCAGCCACCT